>OU898279.1:91548067-91595567 GCA_918026665.1 Diabrotica balteata | reverse complement strand
TAGAATTTAGTTTATCATGATTGACCACGAGAAATTCAGATATGGTTATATTTTCCCATGTATACTTGACGCCTAAAATTGAGTATGTGGCTATATTCAGGATTTGTAGATCCAATTCTCAAACGCGTTATTGGTGACATCAATTTTAAGCCAAGGTTTTTGAGAAGATTGCTCAATATTTCGTGTGGGATTGTAGGACTAATATTAGATAAGAGAAATCATTCTGATGTAATAATTGGTCTACGTGCTGGAAGTATCTCATTACTAATTTTTATGGATCCTGTTTTATTGAAAAAATCATCAGTTACAGGTTTACTGGAAAGATAAATGCATACTCGATTATTAGAGATTCTTGACGAATAAATAATATGTTTTGGTTGAACGAGTGGTCCTAGTTGCAATAGATAATCTTGCAATTTTGCGCCATTAATTAAACTAAAGATGATGGCTTGTTCTTTTAGTGGAAATTTTGGACTGGTTTGTTGAGATGCAACAGCAGCGTACATTGGATTACTTTGAGAAGTGGTAGGAGTTTTCATTGATAATAAGTCATTATTCGTCATTTAATTTTACTTAAACAATTTATTATAATTATAATCATATCCAAGTAGGGCTCTGATTTTAATTGTTGTTAATAAAAAACCAGTCTGGTGTTGTGTTGATATGCCTATCCGTTATGAATGTTGGCGATCATCATGGCAATGTTTATCTTATCTGCAGCAGCTCGGAAAAGCTGCACAGATGTGTTGAACCAGATTCTGAGGTTCTTTAACCAAGATGGTCTTCTTCTTCCTGGACCTCGCTTTCTAAATACTTTTTCTTGCAGGATGGCTGGAAGGCGAACATATCTGGATTTATTTCGCATATGTCCGAAGAATTTTAACTTTCGAGATTTAATGGTGGTCAGTACCTCTCGGTTCTTATTCATTATTCTGAGGACCTCCTCATTTGTGACTCGATCAGTCCATGGGATCTTAAGTATTCTCCGATATAGCCACATCTCAAATGCTTCCAGCTTTTTTGCACATATCTTCGTTCCAGGTCCATGATTCAACACCATAAAAAAGGACAGAGAAGACGTAGAATCGCAGCATTCTTACTTTTGTATCAAGAGAGAGGTTGTGACTTTTAAAGAAGGCCACCATCCGATTGAAGTTGGATTTAGCTTTTCCGATACGTGCTCTAATCTCCTGGTTGTTGGTCCATTCTTCATTTATTATGGTGCCGAGGTAGTTGTAGTGCGTCACTCTTTCTACAGAAGATTGGTTGATGTAGAGTTGACCTTCTGTTATCCTTTTCTTGCTAATTATCATAGGCTTTGTCTTCTTAACGTTTATATTGAGTGCATATTGTTGACTGTAATACGTGATTTTGTTATAGTAATAGATTAGATTTATCACCACCCTTATTAAGAAGAACAATAATGGCTGTCTTTAGTCACTCTTGTAATATACCTTTTGAGTCCATCAGTACTACAGGAAGATTTGCTTTTGATACTACTGATTGTTTGAATCAGTTCAGATTTATCAACTGGTCTTATAAAGAATGAATTCGAGACTTTTTTTTGAATTGGGAAGATAGGAAATAGGATCTTGTTGTGGCAAAATAGCTGATGTTATATTTTAATATTAAACATTAACATTAAAAAAGTATTCACTTAGATTTTCAGGGATTGGAAAGAAAAATTTTCTGTCAAGTATTACACCAAGGTATTTGAATTTCAAAACAATTGGTATGGCATTATCCTGTAAATCGGCACAACTCTTAAAAATACTACAGCCGCATAAGTTTTCTTACTTGCCTCTGAATATATGTGCAAGCTCCAATGATCAGCTTCCGTGGGTCCAGCCTGAATCCAGCGTGGAATCTCAATACTCGACAGTTCAGGAAGATGAATAACCCAATGTCAAAATTCTTCAGCCATATCATTCTCGACTAGAGCATCTCATCCCTGGCGCTTCTCCCAAAGTTTCTGTAGCAACAGTTTGGGGAATAGGGTTACTTAATAGGTAATACCAACAGGGTCAAATATACTCGGAGCTTAATCATTTCTGACACTGTACAACGGGATTCGTCCCTACCATTTCCAACTATCGAATGTGAAAAATCGGGTTTTTCAGATTCGATACCTTGTCCTTGCATTAAACGTGATACACCTTGTAGCAAAATATCGAAATTGTAGCTTGATCAGAAACGCGGGAAATATTCTGTTTAAACCATCGAATTTGAACATTTTGTCATTTTGTTTTGGTCAAAATATCGAATATGCTGCAAACTGACGAAAATGGAATATTCGATATTTTGTTTTGTATAAATATAACCGTTGATTGAATATTCCAAATATTGGAATATTCAATCAACGATATAACTAAAGGCATATATTTTACAATGCAAAATGACGAATGTATCACATTCATTATCTTCAGTGTTGTATTTGATACAGTTATTTAATTATAATCTGCAAACTGTCGAAAATACTAAACATTGCTGACAAGAACAAAACGCACGTGTTCACAATTTGTGAATTATCGCTTCCAAGAAGTTCTTTCGGTGAGGCACTTTATTATTTTGTTTTTTAATGTGTCATATATATTAGTTTCAGAGTTGTTTTTAATTGATACAGTTATTCAATTATAATTTGCAAAATGTTAAAAATACTAAACATTGCTGACAAGAACAAAACGCACCTATTCACAATAATTGTGTGAATTATTTCTTCCAAGAAGTTCTTTCGGTGAGGAACTTTATTATTTTGTTTTTATCGGTTTTTCATTATCTGATTATTCAGTTAACTGGGTATAGCTAAACCAAAAATAGTGATGTTGTCAAAGCGAGAATTATTTAAAAAAATATTAAAGAATGCTGCCTTTGGGACGTCGTCCACACAACACAGTGTAATTCTCCTTCCCATGTAGGGGAGACAGAAGACGTCGCCTTTGCCAATAACGGTGAGTTTATTTTTGTAACAAAATAATATGTTAAGTATTTATTACATATGAATGTTATTATTTTACTATGGGTTTTTCAGGTGCTGAAAAATCAAATTCCTCTATATGTAATTATGAGCAATCTGATAACAACGATGCTCAGCAGTCTCCAGATTTTCTTTTACCTGATAATAAAAGTTTGATGGAAAGAGGTAATAATATTTATTTTTTTTTTTATTTACTTAGGCTCACTCAAACGTAATTTTTTTTTTCTTTTTTGTCTTAGATTTATACCTCAGCTCTACAGATGATTCTGACTTGGATCCTACATTTTCACCTACAGATACAAGTAGTTGTGAATCTGATGATGAATTATACATTCAGAAAGATATGTAGTTTTCTTGACCGATATACTTTACAATATTGAAAAAACCCTTGTAACTTTAATCCCTTATTTTGGAAATCACAGTAAAACATTTCTTTTAGAATCATTTTCCAAACCAAATGTTAATAAATTATTCACGTTTTAATAATTCTGTGTTAGATTTTTCTTTACTTTATTTTTTTCTTTATGTTTTTTTTTTTTTATTTAAGGTACCAAAGATTATAAAACCACTAAAAGAAGAAAACGACAGATCGAAACCATTAGTCACGAAGCTTCGAATATCTCATTTGAAATGGAATCAAACCATGGTGAGAATATTGAAATTGGAGAATTGACAGAACGCAATCCAGTAGTAAATACTGTAAGTAGTACCTCTAGTAATCACGATTCATTATTAGGTTTACCCAAAAAGCGCTGTAAGTCTAACAAGAGTTGTTGGAACAGAAATATAGCCAGAGCTTTTCGTCTAAAAGGGGAGCCTTACGAAACTAAAAGTGGTAAAAAACTTTCTGCAAAGCCTATGAGACCATCCGCGTGTAGTAGTAAAAAAAGTCACGAGTGTTACTTGAAGTTTCTAGAGAATAAAGGACAAATTGTGTATGAACATTTTCATCAGTTGGATTCACTTCATAGCAGCGCAAGTTTTTTATTAGGCATATTACTGAAGAATTACCAACAAGAAAGGTTGTCAGTGGGATATCAAGAAAGGTCAAGACAAAAAAATATTCATTAACGAGTGACAATGAAAAACATAAAGTATGCAGACAGTTTTTTCTTGATACTCTCGGTATTAGTAAGGGATTACTAAAAGGGGCGTTTCGAAAATTAACTTCAACCGGAATTATTGAATCTGAAAGAAGAGGCGGCAATAGGTTTTAAAATAAATTAGGGGATGACGATCAACTTGTCGATGCTGATGATGATTTTGTTAAAAATCACATCCTTTCGTTTCCGGCTTTGGAGTCACAATATTGTCGGAAAAAATCTGATTGTAGATATTTAGACTGAAAATTAAACATAAAAACTATGTACGAAATGTATAAGGAAGAATGTAAAGTTAAAGAGAAAAAAGAAAAATGCTACGAAACCTACCGGAAAATATTTAGAAATTATAAATTGAAATTTCACAAGCCGAAAAAAGACCTTTGCAAAGTTTGTGTCACTTATGATGGTAGTCCAGATGACGAAAAGGTTTTAAACCGTGAAGCATATCACAAACACCTCGAAAGAAAAGATGCAGCGAGAAAGAAAAGGGATGAAGATAAACGGTCGGCTTTGAAGAATAAGAAAATATTAGCATTTAATTTCGATCTGCAATCTGTTTTGTCAACGCCTAAAGGAGCAGCAGGACCTTTTTTATGTAAGAAAACTTGCCATTTATAATTTGACCATTTATAATTTAGGAGACGGGAGCGTTCAGTGGTTCATATGGGATGAAACCGAGGGAAAACGCGGTAGTACTGAAATTGCTACATGTATATTTAAATATGTCATGTCTTACCCTGATATTGAACATGTCAAAATGATGTCCGACAATTGTGGTGGACAACAGAAACACTTTGCTTTTTCTGCCATGTGTCAATATGTTGTTAGTTGTCACCCGAATTTAAAAACAATTGACCATGTGTTTTTTGTACCGGGTCACTCAAAAATGGAATGCGATTCTGTCCATTCAAAAATTGAATCTAAGTAAAAAAATTCCCCTGTATACACCCTTGAAGGATGGGCACAAATCATACGGCTTGCTCTCACTAAGCCATGCCCGTTTGAAGTGACATACCTACTTCATGACGACTTCTTAGATTTTAACCAAAGAAAGGTGAAATTTGCACTAGAAGATAAAATGAAACCAAGGAACAAGCAAAATCCATATAATAAAGAAAATGAAGTGAAAGATGAAGATCAAACAATTAATGAAAATACTAATTTTAAATATAGTGATGGTATATGGTACCAGTATCGGAAAAATGAAAATAACAAACTTTACATGAAGACTAGCATTAACGGAAACTTCTTATCTCTTGAAACCATACAAAAAAGAGGCAAACAAAATAGTATAAACCCTGTTAAGGCATACGACGAAAGACTCCCAATCACGGATGTGAAGAAAAAAACCTGTTGTCACTATGTGAACAAAACTTACTACCTAGGCCATACCACCAATATAATCAATCTTTACCAACATCTAATACTGCCAGAGATTGTCTTCCAGAACCTGACGCAACTGAAGACAATGATAACGTTGAATCTAAAATTTAAGACTTTACTTTAATTTATTATTATTTTACTACTGATTACTTGAGGTATCTACAGGACGTGAAGTTCCATAATTGTATAGTGATTATTTTTAACTTTTCTAATTACATTAATTTTCTATCAATACGTACTTTCATAAAAATACTTTTAATAATTTCTTTATACATGATTTTCCCATTTTACCCTATAACTTCAATTTTTAATTAAATTATTTGTAATAAACTTTGTAAGAACATTCAGATTATTTTCATTTTTCTCCTTTTCAATTAAGAATATTAATGTATTAAAATTAGACCAATATGAACTGTCGAAAATGCCACATTCGCAATTTTGAAACATTGCACCAAATAAATGTGCTAAAATTATACAAATATGAACTGTCGAAAATGCCACATTCGCAATTTTAAAACATTAGACCAAAACAAATCGGTGATTAATACAAAAAGCAAAGTAACGAATGTGATTTTGTGGAAAGACGCAAACGGCAAGCAGTTTTATTCTGATATCAATCTAACAAGGATCAAACATTAATTTTTAAAAATATAAATAATTTTCCATTTGTCAAAGCGCTGATTTAGGATTCTCTAAAAAAGAGTTATTTTGCTCTCCTGAAAAGAACCACTTTTCACATTTGATAGTTGGAAATGGTAGGGACGTAATATGTACGGTTCCGCCGGAAAAATACAACTATGACTTCCCTTGATCAAGATGATCCCATGAATGTTATACATACAACTTGTCTATCTACTAGTTTAGTTTAAATTGTTTCTGTAATGAATCTATGCTTTAGTCGTTTTAGTTCTTTAATATTACTATCTGGATTCTCAGATTTAAGTTTTTCTAGTAGATATGATTCGCTAAATACTATCAATTGTGTAGCATTTCGATTTCCTTTCGAATGTATTAAAGCACGGAAAAATATTCTCAATCGTTTTGCGTCGCTGAGATTGATAATATAATCATTTTAAGTTTGTTTATATAACACAGATGGGTATTTCTTTTGATCGTAAGGCCGCTTTGGGATATTTAGGACAAACAGATTTCCAATGCTCTTAATGCTGTCATTGATGGAATATGTTCGTTAAGACAAGCGACACAACAATTTGATGTCAAATTTCAAAACCTTCAGAGATATATGCAGAAGAAAAGAAATAATCCTGAAAATTTACCAATCAGTATACCACCAAATTATTCTGTGAACAAAACACAAATGTACAGATGAACAGGAAGATATTCTGTGTAACTACATTAAAACTTGCAGTAATATGGCGTACGACCTAATTACCGTAGCGGTAAGATGCATCGCATTTGATTTAGCTAAAGTAGACAAATTGAAGGTACCAAAATCATGGACAGAACGTAGAATGGCCGGTATCGACTGGCTTCGTACATTTATGAAAAGAAAAAAGTTGAGCATTTCTTTTAACCGACATAACGTTCAGCTGTTTTTTGATAATCTTCAAAACATCCTAAATAAATATCCTATTTTAATTGAGAGTTCACGTATTTTTAATCTTGATGAGATTAGCACAAAAACTGTCCACGACCCCAAAAACGTTGTGACTGAAGAAGGCATTAAACAAATAAATAGTTGCACTAGTGATGAATATGGTATATGGTATATATGGTATAATATCTGCCCTTAGCACATATTGTCCATCAGTGATGGTGTTTCCACGTACATTCTTTAAAGAGCATATTCTTAATGGAGCACCTCGTGGTACCTTGGAACTAGCTAATCCTTTAGGCTGGATGACAGCAGAACTTTTTTTACAAGTATTGGAATATTTTATCATATACAGCAGCAGTTCCAAAGAAAATCCGTCGCTGCTAATATTTGATAACCACGAGAGCCACGTCACAGTGGAAATAATCATGAAGGCTCGAGAAGCAGGTGTTCATATTTTGACGTTGCCCCCACATTGTAGCAACAAACCCCAGCCCTCAAATATGGCTGTATTTTCAAGGCATATTATAATGCTGCATGTGAGGTTTGGCTACTGAATCATCCAGGAGCGCCAACCAAATTACAATATTGTTGACTTGGTTGGCACAGTATACGATAAAGCTCTAGTACTTCAAAATATTCGGTCAAGTTTTGAAAAAACAGAGATATGTCCCTTTAATCCAAATGTTCTAGGAGAGAGAGACTTTCTTGGACTGCAGTGACAGATTGTCCTATGGAAATTGTAGAAAAGGAGTTCTTCAATAACATCCTTTCAGGACCATCGGCTGTAAACTCTGATCCTCTTGACCCAAGTCCTGAAATACCCTCTAGAACTACAAAAGAAAATAAAAATTTCGTTTCACCAGAGATATTGCAAGAATAACCTAAGGCCAAGGCAAGAAAACTTAATAGGAAGCCGAGAGAGAAGAAAAGTAGGATCCTCACAAGCAAACCTGAGAAATATGCACTCGAATTAAAACGGAATCAGTTGGTTGTTTCGACAATGAAACAGACGTGTTGTGGATATTGAGAGTTCTTCGGATGAAAATGAACCATTTTTAATAGTGATGATAGAAGATAGTGATGATAACGATGATTTTTGGATAGAACCAGTGGGTGATGAAGCATTTGACTGCAATCGTGACCTTGTAAAGGGTGACTATGTTTTAGTGAAATTCAAAGACAAGTCCAAAAATATAATTTACGTGCGACTTGTTGTATCGTGCAACAATTCAGAAGTAGAGGTCAATTTTATGCGCAAAAACAACAAAATAGGTGCCTCGCTGACAGCATCTTACAATAAATTTGAAATAAATTTTGGTCATCTAGACGTTGATAATTAGCCTTCATTTCAGATATCAGCTCTTATGTCTACTAGGGAAATATATAATGAGTATTTTACGAAGTTATATTGACATTTTTTTAATTTTTATTATCGAATTATGGAATGTATCATGTGTCTCACTGTCTACTAGTAACATGTCTCAATGAGTATCAGGAGTGGTACACACTGAGACATGTGCAAGGTTGTTTTTAAAGTTACATAACTTTTTTGAATTAAAACTACAGGCCTTTATACTTGTGGAAGTGATACATAAAATTTCAAAAATCATTATGGCTGAAACTGTCCGTTCTTATCGATGATTAAAAAAATTATATCGCCAATAATTCATTTTTTGTCTCACTGTGTACCACCCTCCCCTAAATAATTGTGTTGCTTATCATCATCATCTTTGGCTCTGGGTAGGTCTTGGTCTGTTCAAGAATTAGTCTCCATTCCCTCCTATCTTTCGCCATGGCTTTCCAATTTCTGACCCCTAGATTCCTCAAGTCATCTTCAACTTGAGTTTTAAATCTAGATCTTGACCTGCCTCTAATCCTGGTTCCTACTGGCTCTTGATATAATATCTGTCTTTGGGGGTCTCCAGTGTCCATTCTTTCAAGGTGTCCTAGCCAGTCCTAAGTCTATTAATTTTAATAGACCGGACGATGTTGCATTTTTCATAGCATCGATACAACACAAAATTGTAGCGCCTTTGCCATATCCCGCTTTCTTGTACTCCTCCGTATATGTGCCTAAGTATTCTTCTTTCAAAGCGTCCTAACAGTTCTTCGTCACTTTTTACCATAGTCCATGTCTCGGACGCGTATGTCAAGACAGGTTTAATTAGAGTTTCATATATTAGTATCTTGGTTTTTCTGCTAAATATGTGTGATGTTAAGAACTGCTTTAGTCCAAAGTTAGCTCTGTTCGCCAGGTATATTCTCTTAATTTCTACGCTCATATTAAAAAAACGCTATTGTTGTAGTTAAAAAAAGCTTTGTTGTAGTAATAAGTCTGTGTGTATAATAAAAAATGGTTTAAATTTCCATATTTTGAAGAAATTCTTTTATTTCAGTAAAATCCAATCTAGATCCTGGATGGGGGTCGAGCATAAAGTTAGCTACAAATAGGTGCAACTGTTCCCTAAAATATATGAAATAACTATTATCGGATATTTAATTTTGTTTAATATATATTGTTCTTACGTGATGTTATCTCGACATAACCTGTATGTCTCTCTTCGTTTCTTCAATATAGTGTGAAAACAACATCCCATAGTCCAAACATCAGTTTTGTATGATTTTACAGGCCATTCCGGAGGATCAAAGAAATGACGTGGCAAAAACACCTTAAAAATATAATAAAATTAAGAGATTTGTAAATACAGTTGTCTCTCTCTATAACGATTCCCTATATAACGATAATTCCTCTATAGCGATGAAAATAGTAAACGTTGGTTGGTTCGTCATAAGAACAATGTATTAATTCTCTTTTTATACCGATATCGTTCTCTCTTTATAGCGATAATTTTTTTAGCGTTCAATAGTTGATGACAAATGTGTTATTGTACTTAAAGTTCAGACTACCTGAGTCACGAATGAAAAGGTCATAGTTCAACGGTTGTTTTGTTTTGCGTTTAAGGAATGCGGCATACACTCTTTCTTATCAGAGGGTTAAGTGACGTTTATTGTTCGAGCGGCGTAATTAACTGTTATCACACAGATGTTGTTATCTATTGACGACTTTTAATTTCCAGTTTGAGTTGTGTCTTAGTGTGCCAACAGTCAACATGTTTTCAAAAAAGCGTAAAGTGCTCTCGGTGGAGGAAAAACTATCGATAAAACGAGCAATAGAGAAAGGTGAAAAGCAATCGGATGTCGTTTGCCGGACGGGGCTGTCTCAGTCAACTGTGGCTACGATATGGAAGGACAGAAAAAAGTAGCTTAAAGCGGAGATGGAGAGCGGTAGCAGGAAGAAGTTGCGGAAACCTCAGCACGAAGATTTAGATCGCGCTATGCTTCAGTGGTTCCAGCAGCAGCGTATGAACAATATTCCACTTTCTGGGCCTGTGGTCAGGACAAAAGCTGAATTTTTTGCAACTGAACTTGGAATTGAGAATTTTAAGGTATCTGAGGGTTGGCTGAGCAAGTGGAAGATGCGGCACAAGATCAACTACGGCCAAATCAGCGGAGAGGCTCGCGATGTTAACAAAAACGTAACGGATCATTGGCTAGAAAACGTGTGGCCTGGACTGAAGGCACGATATGCGTCAGACTACATTTTCAATGCGGATAAGACTGAATTGTTTTTTAAAATGACACCCAACAGAACTTTAAAATTTAAATTTTAAAAGTGCGTTGGTGGAAAGCTCTCTAAGGAATGCATTACAGTTTTAGTAGCCGCTAACATGACAGGTTCGGTGAAGCGAAAATTGTTAGTGATAGGAAAGTCGAAAAACCCGCGTTGCTTTAAAAACATAAAAAATCTACCGGTGACATATAAAGCAAACAAGAGTGCGTGGATGACCTCGGAAATTTTTGAAGAAGCGATAAGAAAGTGGGATATCGAGCTTAAAGGGAAAAAAATTATTTTGCTTGCAGACAATTGTCCTGCTCATCCTGTATTGCACGACCTTTAAAACATCGAACTCTGTTTTCTGCCAGCAAACACAACGAGTGTCCTTCAGCTTATGGACCAAAGTGTCATCAAGAGTTTAAAAAACCATTACAGGAGAAGACTTTTAATGGAATTGGTTGAGAATAATGGCGATCTTAAACTAAACATTCTTGACGCCATCCTAATGATTAGTAAATCCTGGGACGAGGTGACGAGTAATACAATACAACATTCCTTCAAACACGCAGGATTGCTGGAAGATCAAGGATTGGCTTATGATGAAGATGACCTGCCATTAAATGTTTGGGCCAGACAGTTTGAATTTACTATCACCTACGGACCGGAAGAGCTAACAGATTTTGAAGAAGTTGATAAAAATGTAGCTACAACATCTGGACTTTCGGACGAGGACATCCTGCAAGCAGTTCGTGTAGAAGAAGAAGAAAACAGTGACTCTGAAGTGGAAGCAGAGTCAGAACCAGCTCCGACCCCTCAGCAGGCATTGGATGCGGCAAAAGTACTGCATCGATTTTTCATTCACCAGGAAGACGATATGAGTGCTGTAGAAGATTCGATGCGTCTTCAGGACAAGGTCAGTTCAGTTCTGTGGAAAGGGAAAAGAAGACAGACCAAGGTGACAGATTTTTTTGATAATGTAGGCTAAATATATTTTACAGTAGCATTTTATTTTTTTATTGTACAGTACACATATTTTAATTGCACAGTCATTTTTTATACTGTATTGCTTATATTATTCGTTAATAAATCTATGTGGAATACAATGTTAAGTCATTTATATTCGTTTTGATAATTTTTTTAAATTAAAATAGGTTATTTAGTACAGTATTATTAATATTACAGTACCGAATTTTGTCTCTCTCTGTATAACGATCTCTCCTTATAACGATGAAAATTCCCGGTCCCTTGCATATTGTTATAGAGAGAGAGGACTGTATATATATATATATATATATACATATATATATATATATATATATATATATATATATATATATATATATATATATATATATATATGTATGTTATATGCATTGTACCAACCGATGTTCCTTATCACGACGATTCCCAAGGTATCAGGTTCCACTTCCCCAACAACCTGAGTCGATAAGGATCCTTGCAAATGCAGTACCAGCAGAGTCAGCGGGACCCAAGCTTTTTACACGTTCCCACTGAGTCAGCATTTAGTAATATTATAAAACCGCTTGTCGCTCTTAATTCAGCATTCAGTATATTTTTGTAGCTCATTCATTATATTTTATATTTCATTCATTTTTACCACGTAACTTTGATAATTGTATTTTGTAATAAATAATTTTTTTAAAAAGTCAAAAAAGTGTTTCGTGATATAAAATATATATAGAAAAGAAATTTAATCTTTGCAGATAAGTTAAATAGTAAACTCTTAAATATTGGGGAAATCTGCAAGAAAGACTCTAATGAGTATCAATTGTTTCGCCGAACGTTTTCGCCAAAGAGAATTAATTTGTCTTCTTCGGGGCTAAAATAGAAGAAATTATAAGTAACTACCATATATTATATATTTAAAAAACACTGAAGATCTTACCGTAACTAGAATTGTAGAGTGAGGATGTTAAAAAAAACTTGGCTAGTAACAACATAGTCTTTTTTTTACTATGTGAAAAAGTTGCCGGTGAAAATGTATGGCAGCTTTGAACTTGAAACGTAAATATGTACCCAAGGCTAACCGAAAAAACCTAATGCAACTACAATTTAAAGGAATTAATTCTTTGAATTGTCGGCAGTAACTAAATTTTTGATTGTTGGAAAGTTCACATATGAGGTTTTGTTTTACCAGAACGCAGACATGTCAGCGCACGCGTTTGCAAAAATACTTTGCCTTAAAGGATTATTTTCAGTAATCTGTATGTAATCCCGTTTCATATTATATGTTCTAGATATTCATAGTACAGTCTCGTTGGTTATATTGCCTGTCTATTATATCCTTAGGATTCTTCTGTAAGGATTCTTCTGTAAAGCCACATCTCGTAAAGGTTTTAAGTTTTTTCTCCATCACTTCAGTGAGTGTCCAGGATTCAACTCCGTAGTATAATATCGAGAAGATAGAACATCGTAGGAACCTTACTTTTATCTGCGGATTACAGTTGCGGCTTACAAGAGTTTGGCCATGTTGTTGAATGCACTCATAGCCTTCTCTATTCTACATTTTACTCCTTGTGAGTGATCTCGTTGTTCGTTTACTATTGTTTCCAGTAGTTAAACAGTTTTACAAGTTCCACTGGTGTATTCCTGATGAGCAGTTCGACGTGTCTAATTTTATTTTTGCTGGCGACCATAAATTTAGTTTTTGATATGTTTACTTGTAGTCCAAATCTTTCACTTCTTTAACTTTGTTTATTAGTTGCTGTAAACTGTTTAATCTTTCTACAAACATAACGATGTCATCTGCATAGCGGATGTGGTTTAGGAGTTTTCCATTTTTTTTTTTTTTTTTTTTTTTTTTTGGGAGGTGAGAATCTCATGGACCGTCAGGGAAGATGTCCCTGGTGTGTTGGACTCGACCCGCCACGCTTCACCGTGCCGGGCCGCCTACCAACTAAACTCACCTCCTCTTCCTCCAACCAACGGGCCTGGTACCGCTCTTAGCGAGCATTGCTCAGACCCGCCAGCTTTACTCGTATCTCCTGTTTAGCACTTTCCATGTGCACTCCGCGATTGTCCTGACCTCCCAGTTGTGCCGCTCAACCCACGTCTGCACAGGACCGGTTCGTGAAGTCATCCGTCCTCATACAAAACAATGGGCCGGCGGAACAACCGTGAAATCCTGCCACTCACCGCGAGCTAACAAAAAATGACCGAACAGCAGGTAAGAGCAACTCCATACGTTCATCTTTCATTTACTCTTCTTTCACACTCGCATTACAACACAGGACATTCACACTGTACGATACATTAAATAAAAGAACAGAAAAGATAAAATACAAGTCCAAACTTTTGTCCACTTAAGTTAAAATATTGTAAATTAAAATTAGATAAAATAATGTATAAATAAAATAGATAACATTAACCAAAAACTTCGTCCGCGATGGGAGATGTATAGTGTCTCCCCCACGGACACGGACATAACAAGACAGGTTAAAATTATAAAAAGATTTTATTTGTATAGATAAAAATTTGATAAAAAGGAAGGCGCAGCAGGAGAGATGTATATAGTCTCCCCCACTGATGCCGACAACACAATAACAGATTAAAAAGTATTTGAACAGATCATCGTTGTTGCAGTCTTCTCTCCTTTTCCTCCTTATGCTTCATTGTTTTTGTAACAAAATCAATGATCAGGTCGAAGTATGTCTTGTTTTCTATGGCTTTATTCATGAATTCGTGCGGCTCGCCTAGGGGGGACCCCAAGCCCAGCTGCAGCAAGGTTCGTCCTGCTTGATATGCAGGACATACGAACACCACATGACGCGGGTCATCCACCACTCCACACTCGGCACACAGGTCATCCTCGGTCTTTTTTATACGGTACGTATAAGATCGGAATGATCCGTGCCCCGTCAAAAATTGTGTGAAGTAGTAATTGACACGCCTGTGTTTACAGTCGTACCACCTCACTACATCTGGGATGAGGGCCCTCGTCCAGTCGGCCTTGCCTCTTTCCGCTGACCACTGATCCTGCCACATTTCCAGGCTTCGCCTTCTTTCCTCTGGTCCTGAACCTAAAGCCCCGTTGCCCCTATTGTACATCCGGACCCTCTCGCTGGCCAAGATGTGCACCGGCACAGAACCGGCCATTACCTGTAGGGCAATGGTTGAGACGGTTCTGTACGCGCCGCACACCCTGATCAGCGGTTTTCTCTGTGTTTTGAGAAGCATGTCTCTGTATTTTGCTTTGCTTAGGACCTCGTGCCATACTGGGGCCCCATAAAGTATAATAGACATTATCGATTGTAATATGACCATTCTTTTATGTGATCCGGGGCCTCCTATATTTGGCATGATTTTGTGTAAAGCCGAAGTCCTTTCTTCCGCTTTTCGACATGCTTCTTGAATGTGGTATCCGAATGTCATTTTGTCGTCAAAGTTTATCCCTAAATATTTTGTAGTCTTCTGGGGTCTTATCTCGGAGCCCTTGAACCGGAAAGTTACGTCTTTCCGGTCCCGCGGTCCCCTCAAGATTATTATTTCCGTTTTCTCTACTGCTAGTTTTAAATCATTTTCCTCTATCCATTTTGCCGTTTTCTCTATAGCTTTGTTTGTTTTATTAATGATACCCCAATTCACATCGTCTTCAATAAGTAGGGCTAGGTCGTCTGCGTATGCAATTGCCCTTACACCGTGTGTCTTGTTTACTTCTAGTACCCCATTATATAATATATTCCATAATGTAGGTCCCAGGACTGACCCTTGGGGTACTCCAGCAGTCATCTTCATCTTATTTTTCTTTGATATGCATACGCTTCTGTCCGATAGGTAGTCCTTTATTATATTGGACATGTACTCCGGGGCCCCAAATTCGGCAATTCTGTCGACTATGAGACCCCAGTTTGCTGAATTGAAAGCATTTTTAATGTCCAATAAAACAAGAACCACCCATCTTTTTCTGCTTGTTTTTGCCGCGTCTCTTATCCAGACTGCGGCATCGACTGCCGATCGACCTTTCCTAAATCCATATTGCTGATCGGATAGAGCTCTCCTATTTTCCAATATTCCTTCCAGCCTCTTCTTGACAAGATTTTCGTAAAACTTGCCAAGGCAGTCTAGGAGGCATATTGGCCTATAGGAGGAAGGTGAATCGGGAGGTTTCCCAGGCTTTAGGAGCAAAACTAAGTTTGCCTCTTTTAAGTCCTTGGGAAACTCTTGTTTCCGCAGTAGATCATTATATATCTTCTTGATCAAATCTGGTTTCTCGGTTGCTATTATCTTTAGTGCCTCTGGCGGCAGTCCGTCGGGGCCGGGAGCTTTCCCCGTTTTGATTTCCTGACCAGCGGTTTTTATTTCGACTTCGGTGAACTCCTCCTCCACCGTAGGGAAGACCTTTAAAAAGGTTTGTTCCTCCTTAGTGGGAAAGAGGAGCTCAGGAGTTTTCCATTTAGAAGGATTCCATGTTCGCATTTTTCCAAGGTTCCACTAAATATTTTATCTGAATAGAGGTTGAATAATATAGGTAAACTGTCGTTTATCTCCAAGATTTGTTCTTATTGTGGCTGATTGGTTCCAGTATAAATTTTGTATTATATGTCGCTCTTTATTATCTATTTGGGTTTGTGTAAGAACATCCATCATTTTTCGGTGTTAAACTGTGTCAAATGCTTTTTGGTAGTCCACAAAGAAGGTGTAGATATCGCAAGTCATATCTCTGCATCTTTGGAATAATACCTTTGAACTAAACAGTGCATCTCTCGTACCTACGCCTTTCATGAATCCAAACTGTGTGTCTTGTATTCTCTCTTCGCATATTTAGTATATTCTGCGATGTATACTTTTAAGAAAAAGTTTTAATGTCTGGCTCATTAGACTTATTATCCTATATTCTTCGCACTTTTTCGCTCCCTGTTTCGTTGGTAACGTAATAAATTCTGAAACTAGCCAATATTTTGGAATATTGCCTGTGCCATAGATATTGAAGATTTTACATAACATTCTTAAAGATTCATCATCAAGAAGTTTAAGAAATTCAGACTATACTCCATCTGCTCCTATTCTTTTAATGATATTATGGCTGCTCTCATTTCTGCCACTAGTATAGGTCGTCCTGTTTCCGTAGGTATTGGCGACTGGTTCTCCCTCTCATCAAAAAATAAATTTCGTATGTAATTTTTCGGGGAGCGACGAAACTCGGAACGAGGGAAGTACTTTTTAGTTTTCATGTTCTAATACAGAAAGCCAGGCATATTAACTGCGCTGTGTATGCATGTTTCATTGATTTCGAGAAGGCATTTAATAAAGTCCCTCATGGTAAACTAATCTATATCCTAAAAACATCAGGACTCGATGGTAAGGATATAAGACTGATCTCAAACTTATATCTCCAACAAAAAGCAACAGTACGATTAGAAAACGAACTCTCCGAGATCTTCACAGTCGAAAAAGGAGTTAGACAGGGTTGCATATTGTCTCCGGTATTATTTACCATATACTCTGAAAACATCTTTAGAGAGGCCTTGGACGAATCAGAAGATGGGATTGCTGTAAATGGCCAGCTTATAAACAACATTAGATACACAGACGATACAGTGTTGCTGGCAGATAGTGCGCAGGGGCTCCAAAGGATGATGGATAACGTTGTAGAAGCATGTAAAAAATTGTAAAAAAATGGCCTAAAACTAAATTGCAAGAAGACAAAAGAATGATCATTAGTAAGAACACCGGCATAAACACCCAAATTACAATTAACGATACACCGTTAGAAAGAGTGGAAAAAATATGCTATTTGGGCTGCAATATTAAGGATACTTAGGATCACAGCTATGAAATAAAAACTCGTATTGAAAAAGGTAGAAGCTCTTTCAACAGCCTTAGGAAGATTCTCTGCAACTTATCTTTATCAATATACACATAAGAATTTTTAGATGTTACGTCTTTAGTGTCCTCGTCTATGGAGTAGAAAGTTGGAGCTTTATAGAAGATGTCATAAAACGATTGGAGGCATTTTAAATGTGGTGCTACCGATGTATGTTGAGGGTTTCATATATACATCACACAAGTTACATGACTATTCTCCAGAGGATAAGAAAAAACAAAGAAATTATTAACACCATAAAAAACAGAAAATGGGTTTACTTCGGCCACATCATGCATAATGATAAATACCGACTTAACAGGTGTATCTACAGGGCAAGATTGAGGGTAAGAGAGGCTCTGGACGTAGACGTGTATCCTCGCTGACCAAGCTTAGGAAATGGACTCGTCTAAAGTCAACTGATCTATTTCGAGCTGCTGTAAATAGAATAAGATGGTTCAATGTGGTCGCCAACATCTTTAGAAGATAGGCACATTTAGAAGAAGAAAATTTTCGATACATTTGGGGTATAGATTTAGTCTACACCTTTTACATAAATAAATAGTATTACTTTTGCCCATCCTACATTCTTGTACTATCGTCTCTTTTGTAATGTGGCCAATATTGCATGTCAACTTGAAGCAGAGTGTGAACCAATAATTTTTTTAAATCTATGTTATTCATTTCAAAATCGTGACGGTTATTCTCCGATGCATAAATATTTTTAAAATATAGAATGCTCTCAATTACTTTTTTATCAAAAAAGAGTGAAAAAACTTCAATATATGACCTGCCTCCATGATTGGCTTTTATATTGTCTAAATATCAATCAGATTGATGTTGAATTACTACTGAGCACAAAGCAGCACGAAGAAGTATCTGTTGTTACAACTTGAGACAAATTTGGTATGTGTTTAAATAAATAATTAAATCAATTCAATTCAAGTTAAAACAAAACAAATATAACGTTCATAGCAGACAGCAATTCTATAGAGAATGAAGTGCAACGACTAGATCGTATGTTAAACTTTCAGATTGTTTAGTCTAGTGAAAAAATAAGTATTTTGCAAAGATTCCTTTTTTTTAAGTACTGTATTAGGTACTCTCTAATAACAATAAAATTTTACTCTCGCTCCGTGCGCGACTGATGCGGCACCTATTGCCTTCACCTGGCAGTTTTGGACTTTCCAATTTTAGGTTAAACATAAAGTTTGTTCGCTATATTTACGCGGGTTTCGGATTAAAAATTTTATTTTAAGTACCCAGTTTTAATTAAATGAAATGAAAAATATTCCATAACTTTTTTTAATTAAATAATAATGGAAAATCTTTTATATAATTGACAGTATAATAAGGAGAATTACGTCATTAATGGAGTCTAACGTGGCTAATATAAACCTAATAATAATTTTATATTACACTTCACACAGAAAATATGGTCTATGCATATTTGTTCCATGGAGAGAATTTCTAATGAAAAATAAAAAAATTTAAGTTGCCAACAAAAATCAGTCATTATCATCAAAAATATCATAATCGTCATCATCATCAGTGTCATCACCATTAATTTGTTCTTTCTGTTTTCCTCCTTTTGAAATTTGAAACCCAAATTATGTCTCACTTGCCATAGACTTGTTCTGCCAATTTCGTCAAATTTTCTATCTTTTAATTCCGAGAGAATTGTATTTAAGGTCACATGTTCCTTGTTGGCTCGAATTTGATAAATTTTTTTCACGAATTTCAAATTTTTTTCCATCTGGAATACCTTTCGTTTTCAATGATAGGCGAGTTTTTCGGTGATCTTCTTTCGGCCGTTCATTATTGCGATTTTGTAATACTCCTCTTAGTTTGGTTTTACTAATTCCTAGAGCATCACATACGAGTTGTTGAACAGACATTACCGATTTTACAGGACCGCCATTTTCTTTTTCATCCGTAAAATACTTATGTACACTACAAATTAGACTATCTACATCTAACACACGTCTAGGCATTTTTAAATATTTCCACCAAACATACAATGTCAACACTGGCAAAGAATCAATTCAACTGCAATATTGTAACAAATTTATACCTACCCCAATGTTATTATAATATATTTTAAAATATGACCATTAATGCAGTTTTTACCTAATTTTCTGGAAAGTCGTTTATTGCAACTGGTTATCAATGAGTCATTAGCATAATTTTGTTAATCCGAAACCCGCGTAAATATAGCGAACCGACTTTATGTTAAATACATACGAATTTGACAATTATTAATAATTAGTTTTTTACTTATATATTTTTTCAATTTTTGTACAAAATAAATGTAGTATTAAAAACTGGGTTTCTAAAAATTCATCATAGGTAATTTATCTTTTCAATCCCAAACGGAAAAGAAAGGGAAAAATCTAGTACTGGCAAATCAAGATTTTCATGTGGAAGAGTATGCAGTTAAAAACAATAATAGTAAAAGTTATGATATAAAAGCTAAAGTCATCAGGCAGGCTGCAGTTAGCTTGAAGCCTTATGAAATTTTTCCTATTTCAATTGCATAAAAATAAAATTATGTGATATTTACTTTTTCATATTATAGCACGAATCCATCTTTTTTTTTCTATTTATATGTAATATATTGTTAATTTATATGTAATCTTTGGAAAACCTATAAAAACTACACTCACTATTTTTGCTATTATTAGCACAATTAAATACGCAACATGTATTTGCACCCATTTTTGATAAAAATTTATGCATAAAAGATAGGTCCAATTTTGTCATATTTCGCCGCTATGCACGCTGGTATCGTTTCAAGGTACCCTTACCATGGTAACGCACGGAGCAAATAAGATACCTCCTGTTAACAGACACATGATAATTTAATAATTATATCGGTCTTAGATTTACTAAATTACTTATGTGTTTAAATAAATAATTTAATTTTTTTTGGTACGCCTCTGCAAAATGTATAAGTGGAATATGGTTTCGTTGAAAAGTTATCGTTAAGGGCTTCGTTAAGTGCGATGTTGCCAAGTAATCACCTTCAATTAAAAATTGTTTTAGTATAGACCAATGAATAGATAAATTGTTGATGGTAAATTAAGTAACAAATTCAAGAAATTAACTGAATTATTACGAAGTCAATAATTAGTTGGTAATTCTAATATCTGACAGTTGAAACCGGAAGTTAGTCGAATAACAGATAAATGATTCCCTATTTAAACCGGTGTAAAAGTAAATTTATTCTTATTTCAAGTTTATAATGTACCATGAAAAGGTATATCCTCACACCGACAAGAACATTGGTAAGTCTGTATAATAGTTTTCTGTAACACTTTAACATTTTCAAATTTATAGCCGCTTATGGTTAGAAGTTTAGTATCTCTATTTGACAACGTAAAATTTGCATATGATTAGGATTATAAAGATTTATTTAACTAATAATACTAGTCTGAACGATTCTTCCATATTGTGTTGGAAATTTTCAAACCACGTGTCGACTTGAAATCAAATTCTGTAAAATGAGTACATTTCTTGAAACCAGATGGGATATAATAGAAAAATTTTTGGGTTAAATAAGTTGAGGTACCATATCAGTTCAATACTGATATTTAATATAGTTTTAGGAAAAATATGGTTTATTGGTAATATATTAAAGAAAATTCTATGAACAAGAAATTTCTTGGGGTCCAGATTTGAAGATGTTTTATGTTGACGGTTGAAATGATCAAAGAAGTGTATCAAATGTATTAATATTTTGTTGTATGGTTGTATATGGAATTCTGGAATAAATTGTTGATTTTTCATAATGTTGAAGTTACTTCAGAATACTGTGTGATGATAATGGATGCTATATGGAAACCTATTATGATAAAATGATTTTGAGGGATCATTTCTATATGTATATGGGTTCGGTGTAGAAACAAGAAATGCAGTAGGATCAGTTAATGTTATTTATAATCAAGTTTTATACTTCTTGTTCTTCTTCAGTGCCTTATCCGGTCCGGATGTTGGCGATCATCAAGGCTATCATGGTTTTGTTGACTGCTCTACGAAACAGCTCCGCTGATATCATCCCAAACCATTGTCGGAGATTTTTCAACCACTAGATACGACGGCGTATCGGTCGTCTTCTGCCAAATACTTTACCCTGCATAAGTTTTATACTAATACTGAGTATACTGGTGTGTAGTCTAGTTCTAATTGTGCATTTAATGTATCTGGTGTGTGATTTTTTAAGGATTTTAATATTTCTAAATGTTCCAGGTTATTTAATAGGGAGCCTTTATTACAAGTATGAAGAATTGTGAAATCTGTTTGTGGATCAAAGAAGTGGTTTGTTCGTCGGATATGTCGAGAGAAATGAGATTGACCTGATGTTGGACGTTCTATATATCTAAGATGTTCTCTTAATCTAATGTTGAAGGATCTAAAGGTTCTACCGATGTAACATGTATTGCAGGTGTGATAGCTCAACTTATACATTCCGCTATACTCAAATGAGTTACGTTTATCCTTGTTGTTTAAGAAAGTTAATTTTAAATTAGAGGCAGTCTTAAAAGAGATATTTATGTAGACTTCAAACAATTTTGCAATCTTAGAAAGTTCACCTATGTATGTTAAAGATCATTAGAATGTTGTGTATATTCTTGGTGTTCTAACATTCTGTTTGTCTTTTGTGTAAAATTTTATTGATTAGATTAAGGGAATAACCATGGTTTATAGCTATTTGTTGAATTATTTGTAATTCTTTATTGAATGATGTCAAAGTTAATGGTAAAGATATTAACCGATTAATATAACTATAGAATGCTGCTTTTATGTTGAATAGGATGATGAGAATCAGCTGGTATAACTGTACCAGTATGGGTTGCTTTCTATAAATATTAAGAACAATCGTGCTATTGTTTAATGTTAAAGTTAAATCTAAGAAATTTAAGCTATTTGAGTTATTTTGAATCTCTAAAGTAAATTTTATGGTGTGATGTAATTGATTAAGTTAGTCTAAAAAGGAATGTAGATTATCAACAGTACCACCCCATACTACAAATGTATCATCTACATATCTCAAGTAGAACTTGATGTAATTAGTGAAGGGATTGTTTTTCATTATTTTATTAGATTCAAGATCATTCAAAAAGATATCTGCGAGAATTGGGGATAGGGGGGAACCCATTGCAAGTCCATCTGGTTGAGCAAATGTCTTATTGTTGAAATTAAAGAAATTTTGGCTCAGGCAAATATTCAAAAGCTTTGCATATTCAATGATTTGGTTTGGGGAATAATTGTTATTCCATAAGTCCATAGTAATTAAACTTATGACTTCATGTGTTGGAATATTCGTGAATAAATAAGTGATATCTAAGGACCAGAAAGACCATTCTAGGGCCAGAAAGACCACCACCACGTAATGACTGGTTTGATGCTGAGTGTGAGGACATTACAAGAAGAAAGAACGATGCAGCAAAGAAGAACCCGAGAAAAACAGCAAAAATATAAAGATTTCAAAAAAGAAGAGAAGTGCATTCATAGAAGGAAAAAGCGAACTCACGAAAATAGAATATTGGAAGAGCTTGAGGTATTAAAAAAGGAAAACCAAACAAGAAAATTCTACAAAACTCTGAATAACGCAAGAAAGGAATTCAAACCAAGGCTCAGACTATGTAAGGATAAGGAGGGGCATATACTAAATACAAAAGAAGTACTGAAAAGGTGGGTGGAACACTTTAAAGAACTACTTACTACAGAAGTAGAAGATCCAGATCCAAATCAACCACCTGGAGGAGCAAGCAATAATTCACCATTAGAACCCCCGTCAATTCAAGAAGTACGAGATGCAATAAAACACCTAAAAAACAATAAATCTCCAGGAAGTGGAGGTGCTTCTGTGACTAATCAAATATATAAAATAATACTGAGAGCCTGTAATGAGGAACAAATCCCGGAAGAGTGGTGTATTGGAATCGTTTGCCCGCTACACAAAAAGGGTGACCAATTGGAATGTAGAAACTATAGGGGAATAACCCTCCTTAATACAGCATACAAAATATTTTTGAGGATCATATATGGTCGCCTAAGTACATATTCAGAGGAACTTCTCGGGGAATATCAAAGTGGCTTTAGGCCTGGTCGATCAACAACAGATCAGATCATTGTGCTAAGGCAAATACTGGAAAAAACCAATGAATTCAATATCGATACATACCATCTTTTTGTAGACTTCAAATCTGCCTATGATAGTGTCCTAAGAAATAAATTGTATGAAGAATTCCACGTCCCCGATAAACTGATAAGATTGGTTAAGGCTACAATGCGTAATGTGGTTTGCAAAGTCGAAATACAGGGCGAACAATCACAGGCGTTTGGAACGCATGTTGGGCTGCGACAGGGAGACGCGCTGGCGTGTCTCCTTTTCAACATAGCACTGGAAAAGGCGATCAGATGCCCGAATAGACAACAGAGGAAATATTTTTAATAAATCATCCCAAATTTTGGCATATGCAGATGATGTGGACCTAGTTGCCCGCACAACACGCAAGCTAGAAGAAATGTATACCACCTTCTCAAATGCCTCAAAATCTATGGGCCGGCAAGTAAATGAGGAGAAAACTAAGATGATGGCATCAACACCCAACAATAGAGCCAGGAACATCGGTCACCAATTCACGCTTGATAACTCTACCTTTGAAGTGGTTGACAAATTCACATACTTAGGCTCCCTGATCACCAAAGAGAACGCCATAACGGAAGAAATCAAGCGAAGGATAGTAATGGCAAACAGATTGTATTTTGGACTGAGTAGACATATGAGAAGTAGAAACTTAAGCCAAAAAACAAAAATAACTATATACAAAACCCTTATACAGCCAGTGTTGACATATGGATCGGAGACATGGACCATCTCCAAGGCAGACGAAGACCTTTTGCTTATATTTGAACGAAGGATCCTGAGAGGAATATTTGGTGGCATCTGTGAAAATGGTGTTTGGAGGAGGAGATACAACTACGAGGTATACCACAGCTATAAACAAATATTTGGTGGTAAAGACATAGTATCTCTTATAAGAATAGGAAGATTAAGATGGGCAGGACATCTAGCAAGATCACAGCAGAACAACCCTCCTTATGTCACAACCCGTGGGAAGCAGAAAAAGGGGTAGGCCAAAACTCAGATGGAAGGATGGTGTAGATGAGGATGGTAGAAAGATAGGCGCAGCAAACTGGCAACGGTTGGCAATGGATAGGACTGCCTGGCGTAATAGACTTGGGAAGGTCGAGGCTCTTTCATAGGGCTGTAGCACCATTGATGATGATGATATCTAAGGATATCAATATGTCACCTGTGGAAAACTTTAATGAAATTATTTTGTTAGCTAAACTTAGATTATTATTTACTATATATTCAAATTTATTATTATATAATTTTTTAAGGAATTGGTTTAAGTATGTTGCTAAGGCTGGAGAGTCTGAAAAGGATAGAACTGGTCTGATTGGAATGGAATAACACCCTAATATGGGTTTTATTATTTCAGCATTTAATTAACTTTGGTATGTAAATTGGCTATGCCAAAGCCATTATACAATAGAAAAAATTAACTTTGTATCAACAGACCTGAAGATGCTTTGCAAATTGTAGAAAGCGAAACCGGTCGCCTAGATAGTTAAATTAAACTGATTGTAAATCTTATTTATTATTTCTTTTACCTATTTGAACAGTTATCATTGGCTCGGTAGGTGTATTCCGCTGGTAAATTTCACAAGACCACTTTGAGTTTGTCCGAGAATTACCATCGGCAAACGTGACCAGTGGATAGGCGCACTTTCTATGAGAAATACAGGATCACATTGAACAGTAAATATGAGTATCCAACACGTGAAGGGTTTTGTGACAGTAATGACATTGAGGATTGGTTTCGGACGTGATATTATCAGTCGTTAACACTCGTTTCAATTTTAAAAAGTATTTCAGATTTTACTTACAAGTTTTTACACGAATTATTGGTAATTTTACTTATCAGTACAAACACAATTAACTCGTTTAAAATATTTGAAGATATTAATATATGTTCGAACTATAATGACACACGTCTGAACACGGCCACTACTCGTGTATTTAATTGCGAATTAAGGACTATAGAAATCGCGTGGAAAAAATTTAAGCGATAATTATGTAGCTAGCTACCCAAATACCACTTTTAATAACGAAAAGGTGCCCCAGTTGATCAACAACGGTTTCGCACACGTAGCAAAGAAAAATTGGGGCATATATGTTACTCATATCGTTGAAAAAACGGAAACAGAGATGTGGGCCGCAGACAACCTGCAAGATGGCGCAGACCAATTAATTGTACACGCGAACACAGGGGATAGTAGCGAAAGCAAATCCGGCATCTCGATTATAGAGGGCGACATTGGTATAATGAGATATCTGTGAATAATCTCGACTATTCTATAACGTTAAAGAATCTACGTGATTGGTATCAATGCAAATCGATTGATTTGTTTAGAGAAGCAAGTTCTAAAATAAAAATAGCCATCATGATGAGATAGCCTCCGTAGCGAGACGCTACTCTAAGAAGATTCTATAATCAATGAAATGCGTTTATCAGTCCAATCAGAGTACGAGCTTTTCGGTCATTGGGCTGGATGGTCAGAATTGAGAGTATTTTTTTGTTGGAAAGCTCTTCGATAGTTAATGAAAAGTTGGAATAGGAATGTGCAAACCGGTTCGCTCTAAGTCAAACTTTTTGAATGTCACGACTGTCCAAAATGTGAAAATGGCCCCACTTTTCAAACGTCACTAACTACCAACCATTTTTTTTCCATACCAATCACAGTTACATTAAAATTATCTATCAAATAGACCTCGCTGACTTGCAGAGCAATGTTTTTCTCGGCCACATAGACCGAGACGGCAGGCAACGTGTTAAAATATATCTTAGTTGCTATTAACAAGTCCTCGTAGACACTTTGTCTCAGGACCAAGCAATCTCGTGTAGTCGTACGTTGCAATGTTACCAATTCTACTGGTAACTTTAACATCTCAACTTATAAGAACATATAATGTAACAGAAATTTAAACTAATAACATTTAACGGGTTTTTACCCAAATATTTTAGTGACACAAAACGTGTACACTTAGTTACACTAATGATGGAATATAGACTCCGAAAACGTTTTGTAATTGTGATAGAGCCCATTTGGGTATTTTGTTATATACCTTTTATAAAGGATTTTAAGTAAAAAAATTTTTTGTGATAAGTACATGGTATACAGCCAGCTACAGGAACTTAGTTTTCTAGTAGATATCTTAGATTAATAAAGTATAAAATTTTAAAATAAAATTCTCACCAAAAACTCAAGTCTTTTTATTACAATTCATGGTTCTTATTTGACTATTTGAAGACAATTATTTAGGTAATTTTATTCATCTTCTTCTTAGAGTGCCGTCTCCCTACGGAGGTTGGCAATCATAATGGCTATTTTTATTTTAGAACTTGCTGCTCTAAACAAATCAATCGATCTGCATTGGTACCAATCACGTAGATTCTTTAACCATGAGTTCTACCTTCGGCTAACAGATCTTCTTCCTTGAATCTTTCCCTGTATTATCAGTCTCAAAATTTCATATTTTGGTCCCCTCATCACGTGGCCATGTATTCCAGTTTTCTGGTTTGTATAGTGGTGATTAGTTCTGTTTCTTTACCAACCCTCTCCAGTACTTCTTTATTTGTAATTCTATCAGTCCATGATATTTTCAATACTCTGCGATATAACCAGAGTTCGAAGGCCTCGATTCTTTTTAAATTACATTTTTTTTAATGTCCAAGTCTCAGCTCCATATAATAATATTGAAAATATATAACAGCGAATGGTACGTAGTCTGATCTCCAAATTTAGATTTTTGCACGTTAGGAGTGGCTTCATTCCTATAAATGCTAATCTGGCAATCTCTATTCGTCTGTTTATTTCTACAGTATGATCATTGGTTTCATTGATCAAAGTTCCCAAATACTGATATTTTTCTACTTGTTCTATCACGTTACCATTTATTGTCAATAGGTGATGTATATTTTGTGGCCTTTTTGTAATCAGCATGTACTTAGTTTTTTTAGCGTTTATAGTAATTCCCATCTCAGCACTATTTATACTCAAGCTTTCGATAAGATGTTGTAGATCCTCTATACTCGTTGCTATTATCACAGTGTCGTCTGCATATCTTAAATTATTAATTAATTTTCCGTTAACGGTGACTCCCGCTTCGATATTATTGAGCGTGTTTTGGAAAATTTCTTCAGAATATAAGTTAAACAAAAGTGGTGATAACACACATCCCTGTCTAACTCCTCTACAGATCCTCATTTCTTCTGAGTGTTGCCCATCAATTTGAACTATGGCACTTAGGTTCCAATATAATGTTTGCACTATATTTATGATTTTACTGTCAATGCGCTTGTTTATAAGTATTGATATTAGTTTTTTATGTCTTACTTTATCGAAAGCTTTTTCGTAGTCAACGAAGCACAAGTGTAGATCAACATTTACATCCCGACATCGCTGAATTATTATGTTGATGGCAAATAGTCCTTCTCGAGTACCCATTCCATTTCGAAACCCGAACTGCGTCTCGCTAATATCCTCCTCTAGCCTTTCGTATATTCTCTTATGTATTATTTTTAGCAGAACTTTTAAAGTATGACTCATGAGGGTCAGTGTTCGATAATCAGAGCACTCTTTTGCTGCTTGTTTTTTAGGGATGGTTATAAATGCTGACTTTAGCCACTCCTGTGGTATTATTCCCGTATCGTACACCGTGTTAAATAAATCTGCCAATACTTCCAAGTTTTCCTCTTCCACTAGTTTTAAGAGTTCTACTGGTATTTCATCTAACCCAGCTGCCTTATTGTCTTTAGAGTTTTTGATAGCATATTTGATTTCATCTATCGTGATCTTCTGTATCTCTAAAGGATTTAATTCTTGTATTTTCTGCATTTCACCTCTTTCATCTTGGAAAAGTTCTCTAACGTACTCCTCCCATCGCCTTAACTTCTCTATTAAATCTACTAGTAGTACTCCTTTTTTGTCTTTTATGTGTCCTTGCTGTCTATTTCGACCCATTCCAGTCACTTCTCTAATTTTTTTGTGCATATTTCTCATATCATATTTTGTTTCTAGTTCTTCTATCTCTTTACATTGCTTCATCAAATAGATTTCCTTAGCTGTTTTGATTTTTTCCTTAATTATTCGTTGTATTTCTTTATACTTCTGTAGATCTTTTCCTTTATATTTCCTTCTTTCTTCCATCAGTAATAGCATTTCTTCTGTCATCCAGTGTTTTTAGCCTCTGATTTATGTTCTATTAAACTTTCTTGAGCTGGTTTCAGTAATGTGTTTTTTATATTACACCACTTTTTATTTACATCCATAATTTGTTTGTTGTCAGTTAGTGTTTTCTGCATATTAACATTCACATTATTTTTTATTTCTTCGTTTTGTAGCGTTCTTACGTTAATTTTTGGTTGTTGTTTTCTGAGTTCAATTCTTTTTAATTTTATTTTCACGTCAGCCACTAGCGGATTGTGGTCTGAGTTAACATCTCCTCCAGGATAAGTTTTAACTGAGGTTATAGAGTTTTTATATCTGCTATTTACGAGTATAAAGTCTATCTGGTTTCTGACAATGTGGTTTTCTGTATGTGAAGGAGACGTCCATGTATATAGTCTTCTTTTAGGAAGCTGAAACCAAGTATTGGCAATTACCATATTCTTTTCTTGGCAGAATTCTATGAGCCTTTCTCCTCTCTCGTTTCTAGTTCCTAGTCCGAACTGTCCAAGTATATTTTCAACTGTACCTACTCCAATTTTTGCATTAAAATCTCCTAAAATGTAAGTAATATCTCTAGATTTTGTTAACTTGATTGTATTGTGCAATTCTAAATAAAAGTTTTCGATCTCATCTTCGGTCTTATCAGCAGTGGGAGCGTAAACTTGGATCATATTAATATTACAGTTCCGTGCTTGAATTTTTAGCATTATTATTCTTTCTGAGATTTGAATCACTCCTAACACTGATTTTTTAATAGTGTTGCTTATGATAAAAGCTACTCTGTATCGATGATCAGTTTTGTCTCCTCCAGTGTAATAAATATTGTGGTTATTTATTGATATCTCTCCATTTCCTGACCACTGTACATCGCTAACCCCAAGTATATCTATATTTAGCCTCTCCTTCTCTTTAATAACATTGTGTAGTTTTCCATTGTAATTTTATTCATACTAGTATATAAAAGGTAGTTTTACTCACACTAGAGCCCCGCCGTAAAGATGTTTGTACGGTTCTACACGTGACCACTAATGTACTGCAAAAAAGCGAAAGCAATCATCGAAAACTCAACAGAGTTTCAAGAAAATCGCATTACCTTTAAATTATTTAGTTTACAATAATACACTAGTATTTTGCATTTAATCATGGTTATCAGGTGGATGTGCTAATTTTATTGTTACAAAATGACAAACTAATCTGTAACACTGAACACTACTCAGATGTCATCTCTACAAAATGGACAAAGTGGTCAAATGCACAGGAAATAGGCTAAGTGGACAAATGCGGAGAAAATTGGTAATGAAAATTGTTTGCTGACGGTATAAAGCCTTGCTGACTTGTAACAAGTCTTTTTAGAACTTGAAAAACCTAGCTCCCAAACAGATGAAAGGCTTTTTTACAAGCTTACATCTTTTAGACTTAAACAGCTATTGCAATCTACAATGTTAATGAATTTTTGTTTCAGAAACAATCCTGATGTCCACATTTAGGACTGTTCATTTGTTAAAACAGTTTTCTTATCTTTTAATAAATCCGAATATGTAGGTAGGGATATCACTACGATATTTTATCGTCGATCTGAGTGGCTACAAGTTCGTCGGTGTTTAAGGCACCTTAAATTCATTTCGTGGGTGACATAATGCTACTATCATATACCAGAGGTCATAAAAATTCAGAAAATAAAACAAGAAACAAACTTTATTTAATTCTAATGTAAAAATATAAAAGATTAATGTAATACTTAACTTTGTTTACTTAGTGAACTATTAAAGTTAATAGTTCACTAGTTCGAAAAGTTAACAATTCAGATCTTTAAAAGAACTCAAGTAATAAGGAGGACAATAAAAATCTTTGGTAATAGCTAAAATTCAATCAGTAAACTTAAACAACCACTTTTATTATTTGTCATACCTTATTACAAACTTATTTATATGATCATCATATAAATAATATCATCTTTAAATCAATATTTAAAATAGTATCCCTATAAGACAAAATGGCAAGTAAAGAGCAGTAAAAGGCGAAAGGAGACTTTCTGCACACATATCCAGGTATAGTCTGTTAATGTCTATGATTGAAATAAGTTTGCATAACGGTTCCTCGTGTCTCTGTTTTGTAATAGTTGCCAAGAAAACTTAGCGGGAATAGGCAGTGTATTGCACAAAAACGATCTTTGATTAATTTTAGTTTTAGACGATCTCATAAGCTCTCGGTCTAGCTTCAAAAAACCAACACTACTTGTATACTTTTTTTCCTTAACGTGTTAGTAGGCGCCATGTAAAACTGTAAGTAATTCCAAAATGTAGCCGTTATGAAAGCCTTCGTAGACGGTTAACACCCAGCAAAATTGGCCCACAGCTTGTAAATGTGTATAGCCCCTATTCACCTTCAATTTTCACCGTAAAGAAATGGGCCGTTGAGTTTAAGCATGGGCATGAAAGTGTTTACTAAAATCACTCACGTAAAGGACGTCCAAAAAATATAAAAATGCCATCGATAAAGTGTATGATATGGTTTTGAAAGCTCGGCATTTAAACATGCAAGAAATTGCTAATCTTCGAATTATTTCAAAGAAACGTGTACGCCACATCGTTCACCAAGTATTGAATATGAAAAAGCCTTGCACAATATTGGTGCCATTGTAGAGGATCACGTATTACTCTTACACACGCCAGCCTATTTTAAAGCCAGCGTATTTTAAAACAAACCAAAGTAAATGTTGCATCAAAGCATTACAATAGATGGAACATTGACTCACTGCTACATACCCGAAACCAAGCTGCAATGTACACAGTGGATAGATGCTGATCCTTCAGTTTTAAAGAACGTGAAAACGATTCCGTCAGCGGAAAAGGGATGATAAATGAATTTTGGTGATTGACTATATTAAACAGGCAAAACTATATTGAAGACTACTACCTCAACTTCTAATAAAACGCACTTTATAGAAACAATATAGAGAAGCGATAACGGTATTTGAACACTGTTGGATGAAATATATTGATCTAAGATGAGTGCATATAAAAAAATAAAATTTCGCTGAAAGCCTTAATTGTAGTTTTCACTGCATGTCTTGAACTTCTCAAATCGCCAACATATAAAGCTTCGGTACTGCTATCATGAATAATATGTTCCTACAAGCTAGCCTTCCTTAACAGGAATAACGGGTAATAAATTTTATATACCGTAATACATTATCTTTGAATTCCATTTGTGACAAATCTCTTTGAAATTAATTGCACAAGTGTTCTTGGGCAAATATTGCTGCGTTTTATAAACATGTGTTTATTAGGGACTGAAAATATGTGTGAGTCAACCTGATGGTACTTTAGAGACACTAGATTTCTTAAGAGGCAAATAAGCTCAAGTTTCAGGAACCTCTACTATAAATACCATAGAAAATAAAGGCACAGTAAGTAAAAATGTATTATATAGAAACTATCATTTCATATAAAAATACCTTATTTGAGTGCAAGTGTTGTACAGCCATGTTTTCCAATTTTTATAAATCAGAGACCTAGTCTAGGCAGAAAACCCTCGACCATAACTGTTTATGGTTGAGTTACATTGTTGCATCCCGGAACCGAAATAAAGTGAGTATATAATTATAAAAAAGTAGAATTACAATAATAAACGTAAAAAACCAACGGAACTAGAGACATCGAGTAGCAGAATTATACTTTGGTGGAGAATATCAAAACTGTAAAGAGAAGGATTGAACTTTAAAGTGACGATCTGCACGTTACGATTATTCCGCAAGATTTTGGTATATATTTATGAACATGACTATAACATGCTAGGAAGAAGATACATTCAAGGAATTCAATTTAGTAAAACAATAAAAAAAACTGAGAGTAAGACATTCAAATACTGAGATTAATGTTTAACATTTTTTGTATGTGATTCTATTAAATTTGCTACATTGCAAAAAACTATATTGTTATTGTAATTTCATTTATTTAAATCTATCTGTTAAGATAGTTTTAATAAACTAAAATTAATCAAATCGTTAATCAATTGTGTAAATTATTAACATATTTCACAAAAAAAAGTCATCTTTATCAATATTTTGTTGTGCCTTCTCACAATCCGATTTATACTAGTAATACTTAATAGCACATGTTTATTCATGTATCTATCTATAAAATAATCAAATATAATAAACTAACAAAAACAACCAATTTTTGGAGCACTAACAACTATGTCGTCAATTTTGATCTTTCCTCTTCAGCTTCTTTCATATGCAAAAAATCAAAATACCCAAGTTCACTAGCAACTGTTGGACCAGCATGGATTATAGAAATTTCTCCTTTTCCGTGAGATGCAGCAATATGGTGCTGGAGCACTTGATTTCGTGTATACGCTTCAAATCTACAATCACTGCATTTAAATGGTGTAGATGCCCAATGGAACATTGCGTGTTGATGTTCGTCTTCAGACTTGTACCTAAAAATTAGAATGAATTATATGAAGTCTATGAACTCTTCAAAGCAATATAGTATACACCTGAACCAAAAATTGATAAATTTTTACATAACTCAACTAAGGCAGCTTTTCATAGTTTATGTGACATAATGATTCAAAACAGTATATGGGACCTATTTTGCAAAATAACTTTAAATGAGATCGTACGGCAAGTGGTACCTTAATTGGGAAACTTGTTGTAAGTTGTGTTTAACAACATCTATACAATTATTAGTTCCGATTCAAAAACCTTAAATTATTCATTTCAATAATTACCATTTGGACAAATTGGGGTTAATGTCTAATTTGATGATTAAATAGAAAGATCCCAATGACCTTTGTGGACTGTAATTATTCACCAACGCTTTTGTTCAATATTACACCCCATAAATAGGTGGTAAACAGTTCATCTCATCTATTTTTCACCTTTTTTTTTCACCGCAGCCAGAGGTTTTCACCTCTGGCTGCGTTGAGTAGTTGAGTTACTGTGACCAAATGCCCATCTTGGTAGTTAGTATTCGCCTCTGGTTGCGTTGAGTAACTGAGTTACCGTTGCTAACTACCCATCATCCTGTCCTTTGATTTCTTTTCTTTTTTCTTTGTTCTCCTGAAGAAGCAGCATACAATTGTAGCGAAACGTCGAGATGAACCCACTTTTGGGTCACTCACACGTAGGTGGAAGCCTACGATTTCATTAGTTCATCTCATCCTTTAAGTAAGATTAAAATAATAGATGAGTTGATTAAGTACAGGTTTAATTATCCCAAACAACAAACATACAAAATTAAAACTATTAAAATAAAAAAATCTAGGAATATACTAACTTAAATAAATAATAGTCTGTTGGTTATCAGATAAATTGAGAGTATATGGATGTAAAACTCTTTTAAAATGATTATTAAAAAGTTTTGTTATATATACCAGTCCTATTGTACACCACAATGGCTGGTGATCACTGGCCATTCCTTGAACTCGAAATAAATCTGCTGTGGTCTTGAAACTTTGGGCCACGGCTCACTAGCCTGCCACACAAATTAGCAACCTCCTTAACACTTTTACAATTTAGCGGTATAATCACTAAACAAATAGAATCCAATGATCTATGCTAAATTATACACTTAGGTGACAACTCACTCCTATATAAATTAAATGGAGTCAAGGTACAATTATTTTAACCAACACTTATTCAAGTCAAATTACAAACTTTTTACATGTGGTTGACAAATTTTGCAACACATGTGTGTACAACTCAAGCTGAGCCAAGGTACTAAATATTTTAAATTTAAGGACGGACGAAAACAGTCTTCCCGTCCTACTGATGAACGTGGACATAATCTATCGACTTATTTATTACTTCACGCGCTACAACTTTAAAATCACACGCTTTCGGCGTGTGATTTTAAACACCAGCAGTAGAACAATTACTGCTTCTTATTTTCTAAACAAAAAAGCTTCTAAATATTTCAACAGACTGGACAAAAACATACATATTGGACAGTTAAATATATCAAGATACAAGAAAAAATATGGAAACAAAAATTGCTGTTCGTTTTTATATTATACGGAAAAAATAACAATAACAAGCGAAAGTGAATTCTAAATTATATCACACAACGTATTTGATACAATGTTTGGTTAAAAAATCTCATAATTATAATATCATATTAGAATAAAGCAATTTATAGTAAAAGCACTTACCATTTATTGCAGAATCGACATAACACTTTATTAAGAGTACTGTCCGGAGTAATTTCTTGAGGCTTGGATGAAATACCAATAATTACAGTACACTGCGTTTTGATTAACATTTGTAACCATGCTTCTAATCGTGGATTTTTAGGTAAACAAATTATATTATTAACGTCGAATGGTTTATGCTGCATATGTACGTGACTATACATACATTTGTATGTAACACTTACAGCAGAGCAAATTTTACAGCCATATCTGTTCGTTTCATTTTCTCGGAAAATATGGAAAATAAAATCAGACATCCGCCTCGATTTAAAATTGTTACATTTAGGACACTTCAATTGCTTTACGAAAGGAAGACCGAAGCTGCCGAATGTTTTTATCAAACTCTGTTCCCCAAATTCCTCCTCGAATTTATATCCAGCTACATCAATATTTTGATTAATATTAATATTTGTTTCATGATCTTCATCATCAGAAACAATGATAATATCACTTAAATCCAATTTTATTAACTGATTTATTCGATCAATCATATCCTCCTTATCGTTACATTTTGTAGAAAGTAATGGGTTGATGGAAACTGTTAAATCCATGATTCGAGGAGTAATTATTATTGAAGGCTTAATTGTAGAACTGTAGAACTGCAACCGTGACTCCTGAAATCTCTTAATCAAATCAGATGAAGATTCTTCAAACGGTAAATCCCGGGCATCCTTCTGTTTTGGCGTGACAGCTGAATCTTCATCATTAGCAATATTATTAGAATCATTTAAATCAGTTTTTATTAATTGATTTATTCGATCAATCATCTCATCAACACCGATATATTTTGCAGATGATAACATATCCATAGGAACTGGTAATTTTTGAGAAGTAATATTTTTTGAATGCGTAGGTGTAAAAATTTCTGTTTCCCGCGTCAAGCTCTTCCTACGAATAGGCGTTGATTTATCAAACGGCATACTAGGCCTAAAAAACAATAGATTATATTAGACATCTGTATATATATATATACATATATATATATATATATATATATATATATATATATATATATATATATATACAGTGTAGGTAAAAGTTTATGGTCGGTATGTACCTTACGTGAGATTGAGTGGGAAAACCTATTTAAAAAGAGAGAGGTATATTAAGTCCGGCCTTTATATCGTCGAAATAGCATTACTGGAACTAAGTGAGAGCGCCCACCAAAGTGGCAAGTAGCACGCGTCTATACCTTATTTCATTAAGCGATGCAGGGCATATAAACAACGATAAATTTAACAGATAATTGTTAAAGATGTTCCAAATGACTCTACTCGTTCCGATAAGTAACAGTATAATTATGACACTTTATTATTTTTTTTTTCTTTTCTCAAATATTCGTGTTTATTGCATAGTAAATAAATTAATGTTATCATTGAATACATAGAAAGTGAAAAAATAATCCGATTTATAAAATTAATGAATATTTTATGCATAAATGTAAGTAACTAACTTAAAAACTAACCGAAATGTCCACCTTTACTTCGTCTGCCGACGTTCTCGGCAGCTCATACCAGTTCGGACACGATTTAATGTTTACATCTTCCTGCATCGCTTAATGAATTTTACTATAGCATGTTATTTAAAATGTAACCAATCCAAACGAATGATTAGAATGAATGACGTCACTGTCATTTTGGTGTGAACTGAATCATTCGTTTTTATTGGTAACATTTTAAGTAACATGCTAGACGCGTGCTACTTGCCACTTGCCACGCCACTTTGGTGGGCGCTCTCCCTAAGAAAAGAGGAGAAGTTCAATGTTGCCAAACTTATTGGTTTTATTTGAACTGTTGCCTTTTTAGCATTTTAACAACGTTCTAAGATACTCAAATTTGGGCGAATTGATTTAAATGGCAGCTTACTGTTTTTATTTTAAATATGCCACAATTTTCCTTTACAATAAGTTTAATTTAAAATTTTGATTTCCACTTCGGAAATAGTTTTATGTAAATAAAGTTTATTAATGTTTCGTATTTTAAGTACGATTTTCGAATTAGAAATCTAAAAATCAAAATAAGTTTATTTTAAAGTCACATTGTGCCTTATTCGCAATAAAAATAATAAAATTCAATATGACAGCACAATATAAAACCTTCGAACAAAATTATTTGGCAACGTCGAGCTTTTAAAGTAAGGACACTGAACTACGAACTGTGTTCGTAGTTCTCTGACTGTATTAACGAGAAAAACAGTAGGGGTGAGTCGCTGACGTTTTTATCGTTAATGAAACTGAACTGCTTTTCGTATACAAGTAACAAGTTGAAAAACTAATTAAAATATTTAAGCGAGTACATAAACAAACATGCTTTCTTGAATCAAAGAAAAATATACTGAAATACTTTCAACGGCTTTTCAAATTTGCTGTAGTTGATTTATAACTAAGTTTTTCTTTGCAAAATTTGTATTGTGTTAATGTCCTTCTCAAAATGATGCCATAAAATACTAACATCTTTACGCGCAGACATGTTAAACACACAATTAGTTAAGAAAGTATATATTTAGTACTCACAGAATAAATTCACATTTACGTTAGACAAAACATTAACTCAAAATAAAAATTTAGTTTGCTGAATAATATAAAACGTGAATCGGGGTCTCCCATATGTTAATATTTCAAATTAAAAATAATCGATCATTGCAAAATTCAGAAAGTCGAGCATAAAAGCTGCATCTTCTACAAATGTGCATTTTTTTAAAATACAATTATTACGCTTGTACTAGGTAAATGATTTTAACTAAGAAAAAGACTTCTTAATTGAAGATTTACAATAAATAAATCCTTTAAAGAACTATCAATAAAGATTTCAGCTTCAGAACATGAACTAGTTGGCTTCCCAGTGAGAAAACGTAGACTTTTTAACGACAAATAAACGGTTAAATAAAACAGTTCGGTGATTCAACGCTCATCTCTACAGAACAGAACTATGTAGTTCTGTGATATGTCATGCGTAATCACGGTAGTAAGTTGTTCTTTCATAAAGCATAATAAATAAACACAAACAGTCAGTGTCAGTATTAATAAAGCATTATGAGGAAGCAGGTGTATTGTATTAAATTTAAACTGGATGAAAAATTACGTGTTTTAAGTAAAAATAAGATATTATTTGGTATTTTCCAAATAATATCTTTGAAACTATATTTCGTTTAGATTTTTTGGAGGTACTAAGTATGAAAATAAGAATTATTTCTATAAAAATAAAACAAAAAAAAGATAAAATTAGTATAAAATTTTTTCTATAAAAATAAAATCAAATAAAAAATAATTTCTCGTTCTGGAGACATTTTTTTTCGCGAGATTGATATGATGGGCAACATTTTTTACATCTGCCATTAGTACTACCAAACTTTTCAAATTGATGAATAATGGCTAATACAGTTTTTTCTATAGGCATTGGCCTATTTTCAAAAGCCATAATAAATAAATTGAGAGTTTCTTGTACTGAATGAAAGGCCGACAGCATAGCCGTCGGCCTGTCTCGTCTCGACGAATGGCGATGTTGCCAAAATTGTCTTATATTATTCAAAATTGGGTTACAATTTCGTCAAACAAAAATGCGAATCTGTAAATTTTTCATGGATTTTAGAAATTTTGGACCAGTATTTGTGACCAGTATTGTGAAAATATGATTTTATATCTGTGCTAGATATCCTGTCAAATTCTACCATACCGACCATAAACTTTTACCTATACTATATATATATATATATATATATATATATAATATATATATATATATATATATATATATATATATACATCTTGGCATCTATTACAATACATGGCATACAATTTACTAATTTTTTACTAGGAATAAGCCACAATTTTACTTTTAAATAAGTTTAACGTTTCGATTTCCACTGTTTTTTGTTGTTCTTTCTTGTTCAAGTTCCATCTTCTATCGAAGGTTCCATCCTACACTACTGCATTCAAACCATTCCCTCAAGTTTTTAATGTCTTGCATAATAAGTTGTAATAATGAGTACTTTTATTTTCGTCTTTTGATAGTTAATATATTATATTATATATGTTATTATATTATATTATATTATTAGTTAATATATTATATATTCTGTAACACCGAAATTTAAAGTCGGTTATCTTATTTATATTCACTGTAGACGTTGACAATCCTGGCCGACTCCTCTCTGTATTATGATATCTCGGGTGATCTGGTTATAAACTCTTATTTTGGCTTTTTAATTCTGATATAGGTTAGATACAATTTTCATATCACAACTGTCAATATTTTATCAAATGTCTTTTCGAAGTCTACAAAATGTTTCATTTTATGAATCTCTGGACCAGCACATCAAGCTGAACAAGCATCTCTTGTCGCCATACCATTTCAAAACCCAAATTGTGTGTCACTAATTTCATATTTAAGAGTTTTACCAATTTTTGTATTCTTTTCAAAACCGTTTTCAGTGTGTGACTCATTGACGCTATTGTTCTGCAATCTGAGCAGATTCAAGATCGATTGCAGCCACTGTCTGGGAATTGTGTCAGTCTGATATATTAGAATAAAGAGTTCAACTATTACATAAATATGATCTTCATCAATGAGTTTTAATAATTCGATGGACACATCATCTGGTCCAGTAGCTTAGCTACAATTTGTGTTTTTGATGGCATACTGAATTTTTTATATTAATCATTTTATATGGTTGTCATTTTAAAAACAAATCACACGCTATGATTTTTCTGACGGGTATTCTCAAGTTGATTTCATGTAATCGAATGAACTATATTCCAATAGCTGTTCCATAATTTTAAAGTCCCATACTTCTAAATATATTGTATAAATTGTAAATATAAATGTAATAATAACTAAATTTTAACACCAAATACCAAAAACCAAATTTGTTCAATTGTTTAATTTGCATTTTTTTGGCAACGGTTTTCGAAGTAGAAATAGTAACGTCAAAATAAACTTATTTTAAAGTAAAATTGTAGCTTATTCCCAGTAAAAATTAAATATATATATATATATATATATATATATAATATATATATATATATATATATATATAAATTAGTAATATAATAATTAGTTATTATAGGTTAAATCAATAACAAAAAATAAAACATACTCAATTACAACAGAACTAATTAATAATTAATAATAAAAAAATGTTTATTTTGTTAACAACTAAATACTGGGACATCGAATGAATATATTTAATTTTAAAACAGAGTAGCATCGCTTTTAGACCTATGACAGCTAGAAATCTGTTAGGTATTGACTCAAATAAGGATCTACCCTGTTCAGGGGTAAATTCATTCATGGAATATCCGTTTGCGGTTGTTTCTTAGTGTCTGTGTCATTTTGTCATACTGTTTTAATGACTCCAGGCCAGGACTGTTTAGAAGACCCAACATGACACCAAATCAGTTTTTTGAGGTTCTAGCCGTATGACAGGTCGCTTCGTCCTGCTGAAAAATATGATTCTCACCAGCATTTAACTTCACAATGCTCGCTAGTACGCTATTTTGAAGTATTTGTTAATATTTTGCAGCATTTATGACACCCTCAATAGATTCAAATTATCCTAAACCTGAAACTGAGCCAGATCGGCATGCACAAATTAGAACGTAGTCAGCAACACATAAGCCAGGCCCTAGTTCTGACAATAGAAATTTAATTGAAGAGCCAAAAACAGATATTGTAATGGGGCAACCCATCGATGAAACAGTTATGAGATATAGCTTTGGCAATAGATTCAAAATTAATATACCAGGTACGAAATACTGGAAGAAAGGTGTACCCATACAAATGGAAGCTACCTGGTGCACTGATGACTCAAAAACTTTGGAGGGTGTAGGAGTCGGTATAGTAGGGACAAAGTAAGGGATACATTTCCGGTAAGTATATCTAAAGATGTCACAATTTTCCAGACGGAAAAAACCTCAATCCATCACTTCGTGGAAAAATATAAATCAATTTTAATCTACACCACAGAAGCACAATTGTAGCGAGTGACTCATACTTTCAATGAAGACATTTGCGGGTTTAAGGAGAGATATTATTAAAAATATATCGGGATTATAGAACGAATTGATTGTCATAAAAATGATTTTCTTATTTTATATATGTCTTAGATAAAAAAAACTAATTATTGTTAAAAATATATTTTTTTGTGAACCCATTATCCATTTAAATTAAGAACCTTATGACTGATTCAACAATTAAATTCAATTCCTATTGTCAAATGAGATTTAATGACATGGGATTAGAAAAAGGGTCGTTTAGTAACTTTTAGCATAGGTAAAACTGAATTAATCAAACAATTCTTGGTACGAAACTTTACTAATAATAAATAGTTCCCCTTAACTGAATATTTATTTCCATAAAATATAAAAAATAGGTTCAACTAAAAAACTAACATATATATATATATATATATATATATATATATATATATATATATATATATATATATATATATATATTATATATATATACCTGATCAAATATTTTCCAAAACATTTGAACAGTTTAAAAATTCACTAGTCAAAGAATTAAAATGTATTTCGTATAAAATGAGATCTCTTCTATCTGAACGTATATTCTTTAAACAGTCAGAAGAAAAAGATTTTTGTAATTTTTTAAGAGATTAAACAGATTCTGCAATACTCCACTGTTTTGTCTGTGGACAAAAAATAATAATTAAATTTTCTCCTTTTGTCGGTATTCCGAAAAACATATTTTTTCTAAAGGGTAAACGTCCGATTTCACTGGCCTATAAAAAACCATTAAAACAAAGTCACTCGCTACAATTGTGATACTTTAGTATGGGATTGTGTGGGCTGAACAGACAGTTGAAGCTGATGTAATTGACAGATGATGATTTATGCAGATTCTGTCACCTAGAAGAATCAACAGAGCATTGTATGTCAAGAGTGACAGCCCAGTTCTTTGCATTAGACCACCGGCAAAGAGCTACATGGAAGCTTCAGTCTCGAAGTTATTAGGCTTTTTAAAAAGGGTTAGCCTAGACCTCATTGAATCTATCTAACCCTGAAACTGCCATACAACCCCAAATCATCATTCCTTTAGAAAATTTTAAGATCAGCTTCAAACAATCCTTGAGAAAAGCCTCATGATTAGTACAAATAACTCGTTTGCGACAATCACCAACACATGCGTCGAATTTTGATTCGTTACTAAAAACTACTCAACAGAGACAAAAAACTTAATACTTTAGAAACTTACCTCATAGGTCTAGCACTTTCAGAGTCTTCGCAGAATGGAGTAGTGTTCAACACCCTTGTAACAGCAACCGATACTGGCACTTTGTTCGAAGTATCTTCAATATCTTTCGGTTCTAGCTCTATACACCTTAATGTAATAACTTTAAGTGAAAAATCCTTATGTTTATCCTTGATATGTCTTTCAATTTTATGTTCAATATTGTGGACATAATCACAATATTGGCATTTATATAAGTATGAGCCATGCAGGTTAAGATGATTAATTATATCATTTGCATCAGAGTTTAAATTTACTTTGCAATGTACGCAGCTGAAATTAAGTTCTTGACTATGAAGTACTGTAAAATGATGGCGCAGGTTTTCCTCTTCCGGACAAATGTATTTACAACCCTTAGCACAACAAGTGTACCGTAAACATGATGGAACGAAATCCGGAAAGTTACTAGTATCTAAAAAATATAAACTTGTTTATTTCTTAAATTCAATAATTTTTATTCTTGTATTGTATAAGTTAAACTCGTCAGTTTCAGATTACAAGCGAAGCAGTAACATCTCCAGAAGATGCCAACTCCTAGTGTTGGCGAAACGTCGAGAACTAATCTCAGAAGACAACGGCCTGACAGCCCGAACAAACAGTTTAACAAGTTAGACGATGGCCGTGAAAGCCTAATGCATTTTATATTTAAAGGGTTTCAAACATCTAAATCCGGATAACACTCATGATGAAATATTTATTCGGAAAATGTTCTGGGATGTAGCCCGATGGGGTTTTTTAAATATTAATATACCTTTTATATACGATTTTTTAAAGACAAGATGCACTACAGAGCAGAGGACGCCTACCAACTAGATGGACTGACGACCTGCAGCGTTTTAGTAGTAACTAGAAGCAAGACGCACAAGACAAAAACAGATGGAAGGAGCTGAGAAGACCTATGTCCAGCACTATCTGTTCCTCTCTACGATTTCTCTCTTTTGTAATAAGCTTTACCTATTTGGCTTAAATCAATATCTGGTTTGTTTTCTCTCTTCCTGGGATTCTCCAGGTTCCTTAGGAAATGTATTATCATTTAAAATGGCTACTCATGATTTTCAGATTCTTCTAAATCGCCAGCTTTATTAATATTACACAATTGTCATACTTACTTAAAATTTACTGTCAGTTCCTATAAAGTTAGGAATTTAACATTTACTATCTCAAAGTGAAGATGATTTCTAACGGATACTGCACCAATTCAATATAACCGCCAGAAAATTTAACATGTTAATTTCCCCAAAAAAGACAAAATGAGTGGTTATAACAGAAAATTTACTAAGATCTTTAATTGAAGATGGAAGGTCAGATAATAGAACAAGTGATGGAGTTTAAATATCTAGGCATCACATTATCTAGCTCCGGAAAGCTCGAAACAGAAGTGGAAGATCAAGTGAATAGAGCAAATAGAACCGCAGATTGCCTGAATGGAACAATATGGAGAAATATAAATATCGGGAAAGAAATGAAAGGCAGAATTTACAAAACAGTTATCGGACCAATAATGACATACACGGCAGAATGACACAGAGAGGACAGTAGTAACGACGGGAAAAGACGGCTCCCAATAGAAAGGCGATCAGTAGGGTTAAACGGAGCACCTGCTGCTAGGACTTGCAAATCCCTCAGGATGGTCCAACATTACTAATCTTGATTAACCATGAAAGCCACTTCTTCATTGAGACACTAAATTTAGCAACACAAGACAACGGAGTTTCCATGCTCACTTTACCGCCACATTGTTCCAACAAATTGAAGTCACTAGATGTGGCTGTTCATGTTCCATTTAAAACATTCTATACTAGTCCTATGAATTTACGAAAGATGACAAATCCAGGAAAGCCGATAACAATTTTTCAAATCGCGGAATGTGTCGGATATGCGTTTGATAAATGTATGACCCTCATTAACATAAAGCCCGGTTTTAAAAAATGTGAATTAGTGCCTTTTAATTAATACATCTTCGATGAAAGTCACATTTTGATTAGTAACGTAAAAGATAGGAATGAAACATTAGAGAAGGGTGATACAAATCGCTAAGAATGTCAGCCAAGCTGCAGCAAAAATTTGACAAATAAAAAGCCTGGTTTTCATCACAATGAAGAAATTGTAGAAATTGACGAGAAACGTCAGCTCTTCAGAGAAGTCCAAAACAAATGTTTGTTTATCCCAAAGCAGAACCCCAAAAAATCTCAAAATGAGAAAAAAAGGCGGTAATAATATTAATACAGAAAAAAGAAATTTATCACGGATAGACGATGATAGAAAAGTAAAGAGAGTACGGAAGGAAAAACCAATAGGAAAAAAATAGAAAAAGAAGTCCGGTTAAAGATTGAAACAGTGACATGTCATAAATGCTCAAAAGAGGGGCATACGATGACAAGAAGGAAAACAAATGGCACAGAACAGAAAAGAATGGAGAAAGTTATCAAAAGTTAGATGCACTAACCTTTGATACATAACAGTATAAGAGGGACCTTATAAATAAGTCTATATATATATAAGTGAAACATTAAATTAGATGTAAAATAGCCAGATAATAATATGGGTGTGTCAGAACAACAATGGTCCAAGTTCAGTATTTTTTTTATGTTTTTGCCTATTTATTATCTCTAAAAGCCATTGTTTTCAATGCAACAAACAGCCAAGTCCTATCTCTATTGGTTATACCGTAGACAGCACAAGATTACAGTTGTGAAACGAATTTGTTATGATTCAGCGCAACAGTGAGTCAAGTCCACCTGCGTCTATGAATGCGTTAGTTAAAACGTAATAATATTGTGTTCGATGTAAGCCGTTGTAAATGTTTCAGTTTAAAATCTGTTGCAATCGTGTTCAGTTGTGAAATTTTATTAGTTAATTTGATATGGATTTAAATACACAAACCGAACCTGAAAACAATCAGACTACCCGAAAGAGGTTAAGAAATCCTCAAAAATGGCAGCGTAATTCACGCAAGGCTTTGCGAAACAGTGGCATGACATACAAAACCAGCAGGAGAAAAGTCGTTAAAGGTAAAGTTTTCCTATCTGACTTTGACTGTCGCTGTCGGCGAAAATGTATAGAAAAAGTTGATATAAACAAACGGCGTTCATTGTTTAACTCGCGTTAGCATTTAGGAGATTATAGCCAGCAAAACACCTACTTGTGTGTCTGTATAAAAATTACAAAAACTGTGAGATCCCGTATACGAAATGGGAACGGTGCTCCCAAAAATCGTTCATATAAATACTTTCTGGATACAGGTGATGAGAGTATTCAAATATGTAAGAAACTATTTCTTAAAACCTACTGTATCAGCTGGGGAAGAGTTGAAAGATGTCTTGTTAAGGAAGAATTCCACAGCGTTATTGAGGCAAGGGGAAGAGCACCAACTAAAAATAAAATAAACGATGCTGATGTACGAGGCCACATCGCATCTTTCCCATCATTCTCGAGTCATTATTCTCGTACACACAACCCCAACCGTAAATATTTGAACAGTGAATTGACAATCAAGAAGATGTACGACTTATACGTAGAAAAGTGTACATTAGAAAACAAGTCACCTATTAAACACAAGTAAAACTACCAAGTTTTTAACACCAAATTCAATTTACACTTTAAACCTCCGAGCAAAGACACTTGCAGTAAGTGTGATTCTTGGTCAATGAAACTGAAGGTGGAGAGTGATGAAACCGTTTGACATTCTATCTCGTTGACATTCTATCTTCAAAAAGCTCTGCCTTTTCCTAAGTTGACCACTTCAATAGCTTACTATAAACGCAAAATGTATGCTTACAACTGCGGTGTTCATCCTATAAATGCAGGCCCACCTGTAATGTATGTTTGGGATGAAACAGAGGGTGGAAGAGGGTCCCAAGACATAGCTTCAGTTCTCGAAATGCATCTAAAAAAATATGCACCGACTCATCAAAAAATTGTTATATACAGTGATAGTTGTGTAGGGCAGAACCGTAACATAAATGTTTCGTTAGTGCTTCTACGGCTTTGCCATGATGATGAAATGGCTGTGCAAGAAATAGATTAATGTTTTATGATTTCAGGTCATTCTTATCTTCTGAATGACTCAGACTTTGGGATAGTAGAAAGGTTCAGCAAAAATAAACTCATATACGACCAGAAGATTGGATCAAAATTATAGAAGGTGCCAAAAAGAAAGGAGATCCTTATAAAGTGGTACATTTAAAACATGAGAATTTCATTTCCACAAAAAACCTTAAAGCAAATATTACAAATAGAAAAGTGGACGTTGAAAAAAATTCCATTAATTGGCTTAAAATTCAGAAAATTAAATTTAAAATGGAATACCCATTTTCAATTTTTTTAAGTGACAGGTGAATATAGAGAAGTTTCGGTAACCAAGAAAACAACTGGCAGGAATTTAAAATCTCTGACCAGAGTGAATCGTAAACCATTATACAACCAACGGCGTCCTGTTACATTAGCAAAAAAAATGACATGAAATTGTTACTCCCGTTTTATTCCGCCAATATATCACCCTTGTTATAAGAATCTACCACTATTAGCTGTTACTAATACCCGATCATTACACCAGGAAGAATTACTGGAGTTCAATGAAGAATCTGGAGACGAACACTAATATGAAGATTAGAAGTGTGTTTTCATGTTTTTGGAACATTTTGTTGTTTTTTGATCATGTAAGCATTTTTTTACGTTTTTTTTTAATTTGTGTAAATTAAACGACTTAATCAGGTGTTGTTTACACTTTAATTTTTCTTACTTAAAGGTTACACGGAAAATTGCGACATCTAAATCAGTGCAACAGTAGGTCCAACTTTTTTTTTCAAACAAGAGTATTTTATTAAACATTGCTAAATTTATGTTTTAAAATTAAATAAAACAAATAAACAACATTTAAAAAAATATATCAGTATTACAATAAAAAACTTGTACTAGAATTTACTATATGTAAGAATTAAAAACACTTATTTTCTCACACTGTCTAAAACTGGATTTTTACCATTTTTGTTCTGATACCCATATATACATAGAAGTAATATAATGAATAAATATCAACTAGTATATAAATATTGTAGTTAATTATGTAATTACCGTTCTTATCGGACACAATGCTTGCCTCACAAATATCTGATATCTGAGGTGGAGCTGGAGAAATGGAAGCACCATTATTTACCATGTATTGTACTGGATTAATTGGAGACTTACTTGGTACCGGTATTTTTTGTAAATGAAACTGCAGATGTCTTGTCATATTCATTCTAACTTTTGTAGTGTATGGACATGTTCCACACCTAAAAATAAAT
>OU898279.1:91288067-91543067 GCA_918026665.1 Diabrotica balteata | reverse complement strand
TCGGGCTACACCAAAGAAAGTTTTCGGACTAAAAAATTCATCATCAGTGTATAACCTGAAATAAGTATCACCACTTTGGTAAATGCAAACGGAAAGGTTAAATTTTTATGAGGTTTAAAAAGCAAAAAAAGAACCGGTTCATTAAAAAAAGTAGTGTCTACGGGTCTGTGTAATATGGAAACAGAAAAATATCGATGGATTCAGATTATAATAAAATAAAAAAAGAATTAAAATAGAAAATTTGACGAATTTTCCAAATAAAAATTAATTTAGATTAGTAATGCCAAAAACATCTTTTTGGTGACATTTTGATAACTTCCAACGTTTTGTAATTAAGTTTGACATTCCTATGGTATAATTAGCAATCCCATTGATCAAATATAAACAATAGTTTATATTTGTTGTTAATACTGGGCTCACACTATACATACATACCTCAAATTTGTGCTGAATATCGACTGCAAAGGAATTTTACCAATATCTTCAGGTTTGTAAACATGTTGATCTGCTTTTAATTGCTTTCGTTCAATGATATATTTTTCGCCATTTGAAGCTGAAGCAGAATTTACCACAATTTGTGTAGTGTCACTTACATTATGTCGACGTTTCATATGACCTCTAGGCAAAACAAATTGCACATTAGTACATATCCTCATTTGTATATATTATCGTAAAAGTTTAAATAAATAATGTTTTTAAAACTGTTAGTAAACATGCGTATAAATGGATGAAGCATTCAAAAACGCTATTAATTAATATATTTGAGACGTTTAAAAGTATCCTACACTATTCTCCACTCCTAGACTTGTTCTCTGGATTTTGACCATGCCCATTGTGGACCATTTATGTATACGTTTTAACAAGTCGCTATCCTTTGCTTATTCTTGAGTAAGTACATGATGGTAGCCACGGTAATTTAAGTATTCAACATACCCAAAGGCGAAAACCAAGAACCACGGAGTGATTCACGCGTAATAAGTCAAATATTCAATGTATCCAAAAATAAAACGTGGAGATGCGGTCTAAACCCAGAAGACGACTAGTTAATTTTGATTCTGGTCGTAGAAGCCTCTGATTTCACTGAATTTTTAGTAATTTTTTTGGCTAGAAAAAATATAAGTATTCCTATCTGATGTAATCGTCGACTAACATACTTTTTAAATAAACATTTTAAATCTAACAAACAAAAGATTGATAATAACAGATGACACATGATTGTCATAAGGGTTTCTAGTTTAAAAACCAAAAAATACATTTTGCAAGCAAAACAAGATTGATATAAACAAATGAAATCAGAGATACCGAATTGAACTGACCACATAATATCTAGATACAAACCTACAGCTTTTCAAAGTTAACATATACCCACGAGAAGGATGAGGTAGGGAAAACACAGAATGCAGGCTACGTATTTCTGCTAGACAGGCGAGTCTAAAATTGAAGAAGGCTGTAGAAAAAACATTTCTAGTCCAATACGAGAGTACACTTCTCTATTCCAGGCACAGATTTATGTAATCTTGCATTGTGCAAGAGATATTAACAAGAGGTGTGCGAAGGCCGAGAAGAATTCGCAGACTGACGAAATATAACAGTCACACTGGTATGAGTTCCAGATCACAGCGGAATATATGACAATGAAAGAGTTGATGAACTTGCCAGAAGAGGATCTGCTATAAAATACTTCATTCCAGCGTCAAAAAGTAGGAGTAGCAAAAAGCAACGACCGTGACAGGCAAAAAAGGCTGGATCCGAACAAAACCTAACTCTTAGTGGGAAAATATACCCGGTCAAGAACATAGCAAAATGTAGATTAGACAGCCATGCGCTAAAAGGACTGCAGTACTGAGTAAAACTGAGTAACTTATCTGCTCATGGTGTTTGAAGAGCTTCTGTTACGAAGACATTAAAAATGGCGGATAGTTTTTCAACCATGTACTCAAGAGATTGAAACAAGCTTGTAAAGGAGGTAGTAGGCTTGCGAACACAAGATGAAGTAACTGTTTATAATTAAAATCACTAATTTCAGGTTTTTGTACCAAAACTAATAGTTATATAGTCATTAAAAATAACTTAAAACGAGCTTTTACATGCAGAATTAGCTGTGACATAATTCTACTTAAATATGTTGGGAGAGAGGGCATCTTTAAACATGTTGTATAGTATAATACTGTGTAATATTTTACTACAACTATATACTCGCTTTTTTGTTTGGTTGTTAAATGAATAGTAAACATATACATCTCCCAACATTATTTATCTTACATATCTTTCCCCTATCATAAGGTGCTTGAAACTTCTTAGGGTACCTGCCCGTTACGAACGTTGGTGATCATTCTGGCTATGATGACTTTGTTGGTTGCTATACGAAATAGCTGTGTTGAGGTCTTTCTATACCATGCTCTCAGGTTAGCAAGCCAGGCTAATCCTTCCTTGTCAGGCTGCACCTTTTAGGACCCAATATTTTGTTTCCCCACAATACCGTCTCTGCATACCATTTTAAATTCTTCTTATCGTTTTTAGGTAAGAACCCTTTTACAATTTTCTCCCAAATTTTCAGACTGCACAAGGCATCTCAATGTTTCGTTCACCGATTGAACTTGTCCGGGGGTGCCTTGTCCGAAGAAGGGGTGGTTTTTAGTTGGTAGGCGACTGGTCAGGGGTGCATGTGGCGCATATAATCCATACTTTGGATGCTATGTCCTAGCATGTGCTCCTTTCCGGATCGAATCCAACAGTACTAGGGACATCTTCCCTAGTCAGTTTAGAACCTTTCCACCTCAGTCCAAAAAAAAAGGTTAGCAAGCCAGGATATTCTTCTTCGTCTTGGGGCCCTTTTTCCTTCAATTTTGCCTTGTAAAATGCATTGAAGTAGCTAGTATCTGCCTTGATTTCTCATTATATGGCCCAAGTACAGCAGCTTACGGCCCTTCATGATGTTGACCAAATCCGCAGTTGTGTTCATCCTCCGCAGTACTTCTTCATTGGTGACTTTGTCTGTCCATGGTATTTTCAAGATCCTTCTGTATGACAATAGCTCAAAAGCCTGAAGTTTTGATAGAGTTTCCGCCGTCAATGTCCACGTTTGTACTCCGTACAGAATCACTGAATACACATAACATTTAACGAGCCTTATTTTTGTTTCTAGGGTGAGGTCATGGCTCTTAATCTCTTGGGTATTGTCCCATGACTCATTGATTATAGTTCCCAAGTAGTTGTATTGTGAGACTCGTTCAATTCTCATTTGGTTCACATACAGATTTGCTCCAGTTATGTTTTCCTTGCTGATGATCATTAGCTTGGTTTTGCTGGTGTTTATATCCAGTCCATATTTTCTACATGTTTCCGTTATTTTGTTCATTAAGTTTTGCAGCCTTTCTATGGTATTGGAAACCACTATTGTATCATCTGCATACCACAGGTTATTAAGAAATTACTGAAACTTATAAAGTAACAATTGGGTAGAAAGATTTTTTTCAACAGAGGTGCAGTAATTATGCGAATTTTTATTCTGATAAAAAAGAACTGATATCTATGAAACTTTTTCAAGTTTTAAAAACACCGAAGCAGTAACAAAACCGTTATAAATATTTATTTAATAAAATTAAATCTTTAATTACAGAATTCGTTAATTAATTTTAATAGTATTATTATTATTATTATATTAACAAATATTTAACTTAACATGCTAGAAGAAAACAGTTTCAGAAACTGTTTATTAATTTTAACGAGAAATAGTTAATTATGTTACTTATGTACCTGTTTTCCATCATTCATAAGATGATATTTGTCCTTCTATACTTTAATAGCATGGAGGATACATAAAAATTAGTAAAAGGCAGCCAATTGGACTTTTACATTCATAGTTAGATAGTCCTCTTATACCAGTTTCATATCTTCGTCTTTTGAGTGTTTTCTGCAGCTTATCATATTTTTGGTTATCAGTCTATTCAACTTTCGTTTGAGGTGTAACCGCATACCAATTGTCTTTCTAGGTCGTCAAGTCCGTTGACCAAGCACCAAGCAATTGGTTATATACTTATTGGTTATATGGATATTACTTCTGGTTCATATTTCTCACCAGTACCAAGATCAACTGACTGATTGTTATGCACTATGCAGGTTTGATAGGATACTTTTCTTAGAATATATGATATAAATGTGATGGTATTATCATTGACATCGAAAATGATATTATATTGTACTCTATTTTTAGTAACATGTGAACTATAAATAACTGTAAATGAACTAATATAATAGAGGTTTTCTGATTTAATCAAATAGTAAACAATCTCAAAAGGAGGAAGACTATGTAAGGAAGAAGGAAGACACTAAGAAACAGGAAGCTACTACGAGATACATATCAAAGCGGGGGTTTTTGTAAACATGGTGAAGTAAATAATACTTTATTTTTAGCAAATTAGCTGCGCCCTACAGAATGATAAATATTAGTTTTCACTTAGTAAGTACATATTATAATTCATGATGTTGAGAATATAATTCATTATTTATAAAATATTGCCATGCAGAATGCAGCCATTCTATCTTTATATTTATGTAAATATACCTTAAAATAAAACCGCAATAATGCAGGTACTTACCGTCCTTGTCTAAAAGTATGAAACTTATTTCCACAAACAGAACACGAATATCTTGAAACACCATGATACTGTATATGTACACAAAGTGTATTACAGTTTTTATATGACTTATTGCAATGCACGCATACAAATGGCTTGTTTATATTATCCTTATTTTTACATTCTTCAGATTTAGTAACATGTTTCTTAAACGCTTTTAGGGTAGAAAATGCTAACATACAAGTTGCACATTTAAATAATTGGTAATCGAGTAGACCACATGGAGAAGATTTCTGATTTGATGATGATGAGGTTTCTTCTAGTTCTGTCCTATGTAATGGTTTATCAACTGGGCTTATTGGCAATGACAATTCTATCAACGAGCTAATATTCGAAGAATTTGTTAATGGCGTTGAAGAATTGGATATCTATAACGAATAATACATATTAAAAACAATAATTAAAAACATGTGGTATATTGATAGTTCGTTTCGATTTTGTTCAATATTTTGATGATCTGTTGGTTTTACTTTGGAATAAGGCTGTTAAATTCAATTTTAAAAACATTTTGTCCGTGCATTCATATCTTTTCAAAAGTAAATAACAATGAGTGACTTTGAGAATGTTGATTGGAGGTTTATACTCCATGAATATATTCGATTAAAATACAGCTGCGCCCTGTAAACTCTTGCCTGAAAAGTCAAAATCAGGTATGAAGACGATCTTTACAGATAAGGGTCAGTTTAAACCGTTCTTATTGCGGTCCTTTTTTCTATGCTGAAAAATATGCTAAGTGATAAAAAGGACGTAAACATTGCCGATTATCCAAAACTAAAAGCATTTTTGAAATAACAGAAAGATGACCTTCATAAAAAAATGTAGACCCAAGCAATGTAATTACATTTATCAAAAATATTTCCCGACCTCGAACTGGATAGGCACGATTGTACGCGGCTGTTTCGCTAACGCTATAGCAAACGTTTATTCAAGTTCTTGCACTAGTCTGGTTAAAATAATGTAGAATGTTTAGATGGAAGAATGAGTTAACTTCAAGTTGTTTTTTTTTAATTGGAAAAACCCGCTACAAGAGCATAAGATTTGAAAGTATAGGAGCAGCGAAAGTAGAAACGACAGAGGTTATCCAACAGCTGGCAAAAACGGATTGCCACCACTGGTTTCAACAATGGAAGGTTGTAAGTATCGACAAGGAGAGTACAATGAAGGAGACAAACTTTATCATGTAACTGGTGATTATTAGTTTATAATTATTAGTATACTCCATTCCACGAATATACGACTGTTTTAAATTCGCTTTAAGGTGTCGACTTAAATGGTCCAATGTGCTGAATTGTACAATGGTAAATTCTCCCCATTTTTAAAATACTGTTATGACAGATATACACCTTAGATTTAAATATGAAGTTATGATCTAAATATAGAATTGATAGTTTATAGAATAGTTGTAATTCAGATTTTGAAGTATACTCGTATAATTACTCTCATTGACTTTAGTATTGTAAACAAGTTGGTTTTTGAATTAAGTGATTGAAACGAAGTGTAACAATACTTAAGTGATTAAATAGTTTAATTTATTTAGTCGAATATTCAATTAGTATTAAAAAAAAACAAAAAAACTTACTCTTACTCTTATTCTCCTAATCACCATTACAAACAAATACACTACACTAAGCTCTCTCTTAACGGACACGTCTCTTCACCGGCCACCTCTGTCCGGACTGTTTTTAAAACTAAAATCAGTCGGCGATTTATGAAACTGTATGTAAATTTTCGTTACTTTTTAATATCTGTAATGACTCGGTACTTTAACTATCCATAGCCGCCATGTTATACCCGTTACTTTCGGAACTTTTAAGAGTATATCCACTCAAAGCAAACAAAAAACTAACAAAGTGGAATACTAGATTCTTTACCTAATAAAGTAATAAAGATACCCGGCGCGCCTCTTTGGTGTTTACATTTCACCGAAATCCAACCCAAATGGCTGATGAACACATTTTAACTTCATAGAGGTCATTGTATTTATTTGTAGGAGAGTTTACGTAAATTTTTTTGTTATTTTCGGATTAATTTTCACAATAAATTTTGTGTCTATCTGAACATCTACTAACTGAAATAATTTTCGTTTATATGTCATAGTAACAGAAGATCCTTTTTTATGGAATAATAATTAGACCAATTTACTTTCATACTTCTACTTGTACAGTAAAATATTCATTGTAGCAATAATTCCAAACATCGTATATTCGTGGAATAACCTATAGTTTATTTTTAACCGAATAATTTATTTCAGGTTGTTATACTTTTTACATGGTGGTTCTTTCTGCAATTAATAATTAAAAAAATACAAGTTCATGTTAGTAGTAGAAGTGAACAAAATAGACAACGTTCCTAAAAAGATTGTAGAATATTTAAAATTGCCAATTACAGGTAATTACACCTGCCATTAATTTCGATAACTGGTAAATGCTAGTTAATGATAGTGGTGACCTCAGTATTATTTAAACGATATAGGGGGTGGAAATCTTTAAGGGGGTAGGGTATTTTTTGCGTTTTTTAAAATTTTTTAATTCGATAGTATAACTCTTTAAGTTATTTATAAGCATTTAGAAGTGAGGTGAGTGAATAAGGTGAATGGGAGATGTGAGTGAATGAAGTGAGTAAGTGAGATAAGTAAGGTGAGTGAATAAGGTGAATGAGAGATGTGAGTGAATGAAGTGAGTAAGTGAGATAAGTAAGGTGAGTGAGAGTGAGTTGAGTGAGTGAGCTGGATGAGTGAGTAAGATGAAAGAGTTAGTTGAGTGAACACTCACATAGAAATTTTAATAAATACAGTATCAAGTTCTCATAATTAAGCACTCGCAGCAGATAACAATCTAATTACTAGAGCAGATAAAATGGCTGCTGACGCAAAAAAGGCAGAGTTCGTCGAAGCAGGAGCAAAAGGATGATCTAGATATTTTAGCAAGGGGGACATCGCTATATGGGCTTCAAATAAACGATACATGTGAGTATAAAAAAAAGCTTTTTTTAAACGCGAAATAATTTTTTTAAAGTCGGTGTTTACTTTATCTCAAAACCTACTTCACTACGAGCATTCTCAAATGTTGCACACTTCTTTTAAAGATAAATTACTATGTCGCAACATCGAGATATTATTCAATTTGTTGTTATAATTAATTTTACAATATCAAATAAGTCAAATTTTTTGAGTAATTTGACAAAAACAAAAATTTTTCGGAAATTCAAAAAAATTGTGTCTGTTTACTTCTAAAATTTGAAAAAACGATAAATTGAACGATATCTCGATGTTGCGACCTAGAGAAACTCATAAACTAAAGAAATATTTTTGGTTTTTTGTCAAAAGATGATCCAGTTAGAAGTTATGATGAACACCGAAAAGTAATACTTTTTTTTTTCATCTTGGCAAATTAGCTGTCATTTTCTTTTTATAATTTTTAATATTTGTATCTTATTTTTGTACTCTTTTTTAATACATTTATATTAAACAATTTTTCAAAAAATGATCTTAAAAATATGTTCAAAATATTTACCTACCCTCCTTAGCAGAAGGGTATATTAAACACTCGATCAACAAAATGTCTATACAGATGACTAATTTTTGTAATATTTCTAGCTACTGGACAGGCGATATTACGGTTAATCGCCTTACAATACATGATACATGTATCTTTTTTAGATCTCTATTTCGATATCAGATTCTATCAAGGAAGCTTTGATTTAATTGATGGATTCGACCGTTACTTGATGGAAATTTATTTTATGTAACAATAAAACTCTGAAAACTTTGTTTTCAACACTTCCACAAAAATTTAGTATATAATCTTATCACTACAGCTGTTTCGGCTGATTGCCTTTCTCAAGTGATCTATTTTTGGCATGCGTTTACATTTAACATTTACATAGTCTTCAATGGAATAGGTTGAGGAGGGGAGAACTGTTTGTCTTAAGTTAGTCATTCAGAATTATATCTGTGTTTTTTAATTTGTTAATTTCCATATATTCTAACAAAGATAGCTTAAGGCCTTATAATTAAGTAAATAGCAGTAAAAAATGGATACAACGAACAAAGGATTAATAAAATTTTAAATAAAAAACTACACAAACACCAGCTTTCAGAACAAATAACAACTAAGGCAAATATATTAAAACAACAAGAGCCAAAATAAAAAGCACTTACACAGTGGTGTACACAAACTTAAATGTGGCGACTGTCCAAGAACTCACATTGGTCAACGTGGTAGAAATTTTAATAAACGAATAGCAGAAGAAAAAAGGGCTTTCAATAATAAAAAAAAAACAGATTCTACATACGCACTTCACCTTCTAGATCATAATCATTCTTTTAATGACGAATTTAAAATTCTTCACATTCAAAATAAAGGCCTTAAGCTATCTTTGTTAGAATCTATGGAAATTAACAAATTAAAAAACACAGATATAATTCTGAATGACCAACTTGAGACACACAAGCTCTCCTCAACCTATTTCATTAAAGACTATAAAATGTAAACGCATGTCAAAAATAGATCACTTGAGAAAGGCAATCAGCCGAAACAGCTGTAGTGATAAGATTATATAATAAATGTTTGTGGAAGTTTTGAGAACAAAGTTTTCAGTGTTTTACTGTTACAAGCTTTGATTTGTTACGAAAACTTTATAAAATAAACAAAATACTTACAATTTTTAATGTAGTAGGTGTTGATAATAACGTTGATGTATTAGCACTGACCGAATTATTATTTGATTCCATCGTTGAACTATTTTGAGGTGAAGACACTACCAAATTTGGTTCATTTAGAGATTTTGCTCTTGTGTCTGTATTCTCTGATGGTATATTGGGTACATCAACGATTTTTCTTAATTTAGAAAATGCTTCAGGTGTATAAAACACGTAATGTGACTAGAAAAATAAAATATTAAATATACAGTTCAAACAAAAAACATTTATACAGGGAAATTAGACGTTTTAGAGAATCTTGACATAATTCATATTTGAGAACTTAGGACAAAGATAAAGTCTCCAAAAAGTAACAACAACTTGCACGATCTTTTTATTATCCAGGTAGCTAGTAGAGATCCAACACTGTCTCACCCGCAACTAAAAAATCAGCTTTTAGAAGGTATAGGTGTGTTTCAGTTGAAACTAATAAGAAAAGACTTCGTGTCTAAAGACTATACAGAAATAGACAGTTAGTTAGGGATTCCCGAGTTAACCAGGCAGCACAAGATTGATCGCCTAAATGGGTGTTTTCAATACCAAAACTGGAATATTGGAAATTGGCAAAATGTGCTATTTTCAGACGAAACCAGTATTTGTGTTAAATCATATAACTGAAGAATTCGTGTACTTAGAGGGCGAGGAAGACAAGCGAAAACTGAAACAGCCAGATCTGTTTACAGACATAAAGGAAGAAGTGTTCTGGGGAAGTAATATGGTCGGTGAAAAAACTCCTTTAATTTCCATTTAACTAACTTTAATAGCTCACGGGTATATTGGTTTGGTTCTAGACTCTAAAAAAGTACAGTAGAAAATATTTAATTTTCATGCATGATAATGCACCTCCACATACCAGCAGGGTCAGTACAGACTTCCTTGAAGTAGAAGATATTACTATTCCCTGGTGACCTGCTTGCTCACCCGACCTTAACTCCTTGAGCAAAACTAGACTGCAAAAATAGTCTTTTACCAAGTGCTCACGATCTCTACCCAGACTTGAATTTTATATTCCAGCAGGACTGTGCTGCTTGCCAGACAGCTAAACAGCTAAAAAATGGTTTGGAGACAATAACATTAAAATGCTTTCATGGCCTTTGAACAGTCCAAACCTTAATTTTATTGAGGCATTGTGGCATAGGATGAAACACAAATTACGTAATGATCCCCAGAGAAACGTCACCAAATTAAAGAGTAAATTAGGTGTATTATGTGATAGATTCGACCCTGATGTGTAAATCCTTAATACGAACAATACCAGACATAATCACCGCGATTGTAAAGGCGTGTGGCGATGTAACCCCATATTAAAGTAGACATTTCTTGAATTGTTCGAACATTTAGTTGTCACGATGTTATGCAACATTTTCCTTTATGTTACCACCAACACTGCAATTCAAAGTATATAGAGACAGACCCATTTCAATATTTTATTATTAATGATAGAGTTTAATGTACTGTTGATCTCGTTCTGTGGCTTATTAAGCAAAGTTATGAAGATGAACGTTTTCAATAAATTTTCCTTCCTTGATGGGTCCAAGAAAATGATCAAATAAGATTTGTTCCCGACTTAATAATCTCGTGCACACCAGTATTTCTATTCTAACGTGGTATCGAATGAAAAGCCTATTCTACTATAATATCAAAGTGGAAAGAAAGAAGAAAATCACGTAGCAAATCATTACAATCAACAAAAAAGTAATCGCTAAAATTGGATAAGAAAAATTTGAAAGACACGAGATAGGATTTTTCTATAGTAAAGTGGTACAAATATATAACCTTTTACGATATATTACGACAATATTAAAATCAATTATATTTATAAAAACTTACCATTTTGGGACTCAGAATTCTAACGAGTATTTCTGGATTAACATTTGGATGTGCAATCGATAAATGATAGTTCATCGTATCGAGTTCATTCGTGTTACTTTGACAATAACTGCATTGATACACAGACACATTATGCCACACTGACCAGTGCCTTGAGATGTCTGCTGGTTTTACTTGACGAGAACAAGAATCATGGCCACAAATCAGAAAATGTTTCTTCTTATGTGCTATAATAATATGATCGGAAAATTCATTTTCAAATAAAAATTCCAAGTGGCAGCCTAGAAAAGATTAATAATAGGTATAAAGATTTGACATATTCTAAAATTTAAAAAATGTACACAATAATACCAATTCCGTAAAAATATCGTAATTGGAGTAGGTTGTTAAATTTATATTTAAATGACGATGGCAGATAATTCAGGGATTTACAAATTGCAAATACATGACATTTAGGATTTACTATTTATTTATTCAATAAACCAAATGTACCGTTAGGAGCAGAGTTAATTTAACTAAATTTCACAATCCATTGCAATACTTACAATATTTTCCATACATTTATAATTTACTAGATTTATAATGAAAAATTTATTGGTGTATGGAAGATAGCCTATTCTCACAATCTTAAGTAGTTTTTATTGTAATAAAATTGTAGGCTACCGGTTTCGCGGCTTGCAATATATGCCCCATCATCAGTCCACAAAACAAAGGTCTTTGTTTTAATAAAAACCAAAAGATATCAGACTCAAGAGGGCTCTCCTAGGAAGTAAATACGATAGTTTACCACTACCCGGAAGGAACCCATTTAGTCACACTTGAAATGTAAGAATATATATATGTATATATATATATATATATATATATATATATATATATATATATATATATATAAAGCCTTATGTAAAAAGGAATTATTTGTATTCTCTTAGAACATTATAAATATAAAGAGTTTATTTTTCCAAAAAGTTGTTGCCCTTGTCAAATTGTTGTAGTAGTAGAATTTTTATCATTTGAATACTTTTATCATTATATTGTTGTGATGTTTCTCTAATTTAATTTTTTCATGCTGGTCTCGTTCCATTGTATGCTCCATTTTTCTGCTTCTGCTCAAATTGCTCATCCCAGCTCAATCACCGGTCGGCCAACCTTGTTTTTAGTACTAGTCTTTCGCCGTCTTTCTTCTTCAGCCCGGATTCCTTCGTCCTTCAATCTTTTCCTGCATTATATTATGTAGAAATGTGTCTTTTGTCCCCGCATAACATGACTCAAGTACTCAAATTTTCTCTTCGTTATATATAATAAGTATTATTTCAGGTTGATCTGGTATCTGGTATCAATATTATCAAATAGTTTCTTCAATTTGATGAAAATTTCAGTACGTAATTAATAGCAATTTCAATACGTCTTTTGATCTCGATACTTTGATCACTTTTCTCATTTATCATAGCTACCAGGTGTTTGTAATTATTCACCACTTGAATGGGAGTGCTATTACATTAAATCGATTCATACACAGAATGTTTGACGAATGGTACTGTTGCGCCATATCTATGGCCTTCCAATTCAAATATATATATATATATATATATATTTCATCTAATTCACATACGGATGCACGTCATCGGCGTCATAGCCCGTGACGTCACATGATACCAACACGAAATATTTAGGCAGTAGGTGTGTTCTTTTTTAGAATCACTTTGCCGAGTACACTGGCATTACAGCCACTAGACATATTTTATTATATACGCGTAGAAATAATATTAAAGATTTCTATTAATGTTAACTTAAAGAAATACACAATAATATGTTTCATGTAATTTGTATAAATGCATTATAAAGCGTTTTTGTCAAGAACATTTGTTCGGAACATACTGTAACTGTAATCGAACCAAGGTGATATTTTGGCATAAATGCACTTATTTGACAGTTGCGGTGTTGACACTTTTTGTACTTTATTATTTTGAATTTTAAAGTGAATACCTCTTGGTTTATATATTTACCTATTTAATAAAATCTGTTCTTTTTAGAACAAAATTAGTAAGTATTATTAATTATTATTATAAGTCTGTCTAATATTAATTTGTTTTGTTGTATAATCCACTTTTGCAATAATTATGTGACCTATTTGATTTAAAATGGATTCAGGATTTTTTTATACTTTGGCAACTTCGATCTCTGACGTAGATAATGACAAGCGCAACGGTATGTAAATTTGTAAATTAGATGAAGTATATATATATATATATATATATATATATATATATATATATATATATATATATATATATATATTATATTGTAAAGACCGAACACAGTGTTTTTTGTCTTCATTGGAGAACCATCTCTAAATGAAGCCAAATGTACGTTTAAATTTTTTTTAAATCTTCTTCTCTGCCAATAAATATTATTTTTTGCAAAGTTTTTGTGTTATTTGTTTGTTTTTTTTTTTTAAGTTAGTTCCAAATAATGAGTAAACTTCAGTACATATATAATAACATCTTTAATACTACATATTGAGTTAGAACTGATGAAGCTTTAGAAGTATAAAGCGATTATATATATATATATATATATATATATATATATATATATATATATATATACATACAGGGTATGTATTTTAATGTAAAATATAATTAATTGTATTTTTAATGTAATTTTAATTTTTTAATGCAGGGAATGATAATTTACGAAGAGACCTTCAAGTCGAATCTATTCCAAATCAAAAAAGTCGCTAGAAGACATGAAGAAAGGCTCCATAAGCATCCCAACCATGAAGTACTTCAGCAACTTTTTCTCAACCAACCCTAGCTGAGATGGCTCAAGAGGACTAAACCGTTCGAGCTTGTGTAATGTGTGAAATTGTGCAAGGCTTAGTTAGTGTTATGCATTGTAGCCACAACAAGGACGTGAGCAGTTAGTGAAAAGCTGAGTCAGTGCTGTGCTCTGTAGCCACAACAAAGAAGTGGGCATTTCATGTCAAAAACAGCTAAGATGAACCAGGTGACATCTAGTTTATAAACAATCTCAGAAAAATTAAACTATGATTAATTTTGTATATTATGGTTATTCTTATTGTTTAAAATAAAAAAAATTGTATTTTGTAGACTGCACCGTGTAGCATGTATAATTTCCTTATAACTATTGAATATTGTAAAAGATTTATTTGGTACGCCCCTGGCTTATATGTATAAAAATTCCTTGAAGTTTGTTTACTGAGGTGTTCTGTGAGGCATCCAAGAAAAATTTTAACTGCGTAGTTAAATAATTGTCATATTTACGTTTCATTTTACAATCTTGAAAGCCTATCACTGTTAAGGTTCATAGTCGCCGAAAAAAACTCCGATTGGCCAGCAGCGAGAACTGGTCAAGGGGAGTGGTAGGTCAGAAATCCAGGACAAAGAAAACAGTCAAGTGTGGATTAAGATTTTCAAGGAAAAAGATTTCGGCGTGTGTAGTCCTCGAAAGCCCGCGAATTTTTTTTTGTGGAGACGTGAATTTAAGCTCAAATGCAATGTTGCAGTTTTTGTTGAGCTATGCATCGATTTGTTGTGTTGTGCCCTATGTGGGGGATTTGTAAAGGAGCGTTACAACAATTTGAGAGGTCCAGATGGTTTTAAGCAGTGGCGTTTAAGAGGCTGAGTTTTGAAGATTGCAGTTAGTTGTCCGAATAGGATAATCCGAAGCCCGAATCAGTAGTCCAACTTCCCAAGATCTGTCAATTTGTATGTTCTATGGTCGTTCCAGACTATTTGCAGTTTGTGTGGGACAGTGGGACTCTGTGGGAAAGATTGTAAGAAATCAGATTGATTACATGCTAGTAAAGAAGAGGTATAGGAACAGCTGTACATATGTCAAAACATACCGGGGCAGACATAAATTCCGATCATGTACCAGTTGTAGGTAATTTCAAAGTCAGAATGAAGAAGGTTACAAGTAAGTCGATGAAAAAATATGATGTTAGAAAACTGAAAGATCCCAATGTTCGACTGAAGGTGAGTGAAAACCTCAATAAAAAGGTGCTAAAATGCAAAAATGCAGGAACTATAGAGGAAAGTCTAACCATCATACAAGAAACGGAAATCGTGGATGACCGATGAAATACTTGTACTCATGGATCAGAGAAAAAAAAGTTAAAGAAAATCTCCAAGAATATAAGAATACATACCATCGTCAGAAGAAAAATAAGAGAAGCCAAAGAGAAACAAAAAACAGAACAATGTCAGGAAATAGAGGAGTATCAGAGTCGATATGATAACTTCAATGTTCATCAAAAGGTGAAGGAAATAGCTGGAAAGTTCCGAAAACGCAACAGCGGAAAAATAACAGATGATGAAGGCAATCTTGCCATAACTAGGGAATATAAAAAGAAAGTATGGGGAGAATACTTGGAGAAGCTTTTCCATGAGCTTAGAACAATACAGGAGCCCACGATTGAAGAAATTAGAGGTCCCGAAATCCTACCAGAAGAAATAACGGCAGCCATCAGACAAATGAAGGATGGAAAGGCACCGTGCCTTGATGAAATTCCTGTAGAACTGTTAAAGCTATTAGAAGAAGAACAAATAAAAATAATAACTGAAATATTTAATGAAATATACAATGCAGGAAAAATACCAGTAGATTGGCTCAAATCGGCGTTCGTACCATTGCATAAAAAAACAGGAACAAAAGTTTGTGAAGATTATAGGACCATAAGCCTAATGAGCCATCTGCTGAAGCTGTTTTTAAAGGTCATCCACAAAAGAATTTACCGGAAATGCGAGGAACAAATTGCGCCCAATCAGTTTGGGTTTGTGAACGCCGTTGGTACGAGGGAGACTTTATTTTGCGTGCAGATATTGTTTCAGAAATGTAGAGATGTCAGCTGTAATGTTTTTGCATGGCTGATTGACTACAAGAAGGCTTTCGATAGAGTCAGACATGAGCAAATGATGGAAGTGCTGAAGAGGACAGGAATTGACGGAAAATACTTAAAAGTAATAGCTAACCTGTATTGGAATCAATCAGCGGTACTGCGAATAGATGGAGAATATACAGATCAGGTTAAAATCTTAAGGGGAGTGAGACAGGGGTGCATAATTTCACCACTGATATTTAATCTGTACTCGGAGCACATTTTTGAAGAGGCTCTAAAAGATATTGATGAAGGTATCTCAATAAATGGAGTCAAGCTCAATAACCTGCGGTATGCAGATGATACAATAGTGTTTTCTAATACCATAGAAGGGCTGCAAAACTTAATGAACAAAATAACGGAAACAAGTAGAAAATATGGACTGGATATAAACACCAGCAAAACCAAGCTAATGATCATCAGCAAGGAAAACATAACTGGAGCAAATCTGTATGTGAACCAAATTAGAATTGAACGAGTCTCACAATACAATTACTTGGGAACTATAGTCAATGAGTCTTGGGACAATACCCAAGAGATTAAATGTCGCATCGGAAAGGCAAAGAGTGCATTCTTGACTATGAGTTCTGTGTTCAAGAGCCATGACCTCACCCTAGAAACAAAAATAAGGCTCCTTAAATGTTATGTGTACTCAGTGCTTCTGTACGGAGTAGAAACGTGGACATTAAAGGCGGAATTCTATCAAAACTTCAGGCTTTTGAGCTATGGTCATACAGAAGGATCTTGAAGATAATATGGACAGACAAAGTCACCAATGAAGAAGTACTGCTGAGAATGAACACAACTGCGGATTTGGTCAACATCGTGAAGTGCCGTAAGCTGCAGTACTTGGGCCATATAATGAGAAATCAAGGCAGATACGAGCTACTTCAATGTATTTTACAAGGGGTAAAATTGAAAGAAAACGGCCCCAGGACGAAGAAGAATATCCTGGCTTGCTAACCTGAGAGCATGGTATAGAAATACCTTAACACAGCTATTTCGTATAGCAACCAACAAAGTCATCATAGCCAGAATGATCGCCAACGTTCGGAACGGACAGGCAAATGATCGCAAACGTTCGGAACGGACAGGCACCCTAAGAAGAAGTGGGACAGTGTTTTGGTTCAATTTCGATCCATTTCTCATTAATAAAAAAATTTTGCTTTCATGACAAACTAAAGATTATAAATAAATAAAATTATAAGTTTTATGGATTAGCTAATTGTCATATTAGTTTTCTTTTAAAGAAAGTTAACTATTATAATAAAAATTAATGTTTCAAAATGTTTTGACATTTCATTTCGACATATGACAGTTAGTACTATTTTTTTTTGGACATTTGGTACATAACCGTAAACTTGAATTTATTTTGTTTGAAGGTTAACCTCAATGTAAGCTCGTTGAAAAATCGTTTCAAAAATTCATTTTAATAATAATTTAAATTCCTATGGTGCTCCTAACGTCTGGAGCTTGTTGTAAATCGTTACAAATAGCACCATTGTAAGTGTTGTTTTTAAATTTGTTAATAATATTTGTAATAACTGTTGATGTGAAGTCATAATAAATATGTAATGTTTCTCTCTAAACTAGGAGTTGTAGAATTATTTCCTTTAAAAAGATTTTCGCCCTTTATTGTTTTTAGGAGAGAAAAGCCTTTCTTTCCATCCATCAAGAGGATTCTTGTAAACAGGGTCCTTTTCAAATAGTTAGAAACCTTCTTGTGTTGTGTTGCCCAGGAAATCTATGCAAGTATTTTTGATTCATTTCTTTGTAGTTACCTCTTCTAGTCCCTCTTTTATTCACTTACTTACGACCCAGCTCTCCAACCAAATCAAGAGTGGCCGTTCGCAAACGTTTCGGTTTATTTGCTTCCCTATCTCCAGCCCAGTAATTGCTCAGCCCCCACTTTCAACCACCTATAAGTGATACCCAATGTGGTAGACAAATAATAACCTCTTAAAACCGTTAGTAATATATGTCAAAAACTCACCAACTTGTAATTCGCGTGTTTATAGTACAGATCTTTTGAAAGTGTCACTGAAAGAGAATTTTCAAAACTTTTTATTTTGCAGAAGATTTTCAAGATAAAGGTTCCAATGTTGAATAACTGATCATTTATTATCTATTTTCAAAAAGTGTTACTAGAACCTAAAATAACTACAAGAAATAGTTCACAACTATACTCTAGTGACGTAATTCTGTATTTTTTTACAATTTAGTTCATCTGCATTGCAAATAAGAATATTTAATGGACCTTGTGCCATACTGTGTTAAATCTAAACTAAATTTAAAAGTTTACATTTTTAACATCATAATTGGGTTGCAGGCCGTATTTGGTAACCAACTAGTATCAAAAAGTATAGGATAGACTTTATTCGGTCAGTTAACTAATCCCAACTAAACTGAATTCTATATGCGGATTTGTAAACCACCAATTTAAACGACCCAATTCGGATAAAAAGTCCGGTCGCCGTATCGTTGACTGTCCTAATTTAAAAAATGTTGTTCTTTTATAATTTTAGTATTGAAAAAGATAACCATTATCTATGTAAAGTTTCATGTAGTAAGAAAACAATAGATACCTAAGTGTCAATCGTTTCAGGGAAATTAGACTAATTCTTGTGCACCGACACTTAAGGAATACTACTGCTTTTTTGAGACAAGTTCTTGAACGTTGTTTTTATTGGTTTATATTGGTTAAGTTGTCGCACCCCTGTCCCTTTAATGGGACAGGGGTGCGAAGAATCCCCGGGTGGAAAAACAAATTTAGTGTAAGCGATTTAAAACGCATAGCAACGTGGAATATAAGAACACTTTATGAAGCAGGAAAATTAACAACAGTCATGTTAGAAATGCAGAGATTAGACATACAAATATTGGGCCTTTCAGAAGTCCGATGGCCAAAGTCTGGAAACTACACCAAGGATAATAATACTATTTTCTACTCAGGCAAAAGCACTGGAGAACACAGCCATGGTGTTGGTATTATTATCAACAATAACTTAAAAGAGTTTGTGACAAATTTCATTCCCTTTAACGAACGTATGATGCTACTTCAGCTGAAAGGCAAACCTCTAAACATAAATCTAATCCAAGTGTATGCTCCAACATCTGATAGCAATGATGCTGAGGTCGAAAAATTCTACGCGGACTTAGAACTGTTAACAAAAAACATAAAGAAGCAGGAGGTAAAAATAATTATGGGCGACTTTAATGCTAAAGTCGGTCGAGGAAAAACTGGAAATATAGTAGGAAATTTTGGGTTAGGTAAAAGAAACGAAAGAGGAGACAGACTAATCCATTACTGCCAGGAGAAAGAATTAGTCATAACAAATACATACTACGACCTACCCCTACGAAGATTATACACGTGGATTTCTCCAAAAGATAACACCAACAATATAATCAGAAACCAAATAGATTTTATAACGATTAACAAAAGGTTTCGTAATGGAGTACAAAGTGCAAAAACCTATCCAAGCGCAGATGCAGATACGGATCATAATCTATTACTAGCAAACGTCAACATTAAACTCAGGAAACCGGAGAAAAAAGTTAAAACCACCAAAATTAACATCAAAAACCTAAAAGACGACAACTGCCAACAGCAACTAAACGCAGAGATAAATAAATTAACTGAAGGAAGCGTTGAATGGGCAGATATGAAAAAAGTCATACTAAAAGCGGGAAAGAAGGTCCTAGGCGAAGAAGAGAAAATAACTAAAAAAGACTGGATGACACCGGAAATAGTTGAGCTAATAACTGAAAAAAGAAAATACAAAAATAAAGATGAAAATAAATATAAAACCATCAAGAATAAAATCAAATATGAAATCAGAAAGGCTAAGGAGGAATGGATGAACAAAGAATGCCAGGAATTGGAAGAACTCAGCAACAAACATGACACCTCAAACTTACATAAAAAAATTAAAGAACTTACAGGCAACACCAAACAAAGAAGAACACTCATAACAAGAGATAATAATGGAGAGATACTTACTGAAGAGAGCAAAATAAAGGAAGTATGGGAACAATATATAATCCATATTTTCCATGACGAGAGAGAAAATGAACAAGATATAGGTGAAGAAAAACAATACCTACAAATTTTACCCTCAGAAGTAAAGAATGGCCCTACAGAATGCAAAACAAGGAAAAGCACCGGGCCCTGATCAAATTCCAGTTGAACTGTTAAAAGCCTTAGATGACGGTAATATAAAGAGACTCACCCGAATTCTCAACCACATATATGTAGAGGGCAACATCCCGGAAGAATGGCTTAAATCGATATTTTTACCTCTACCAAAAAACAACAATCCCAAATCATGTAATGACCATGTAATGAAAATTGTTCAAAACCGAATTTATAAGAAATGTGAGGAACAGATAGATGAAACTCAGTTTGGCTTCAGAGGAGGCATGGGTACAAGAGAGGCATTATTTGCGTTGACGGTACTCTTGCAGAAATGTCGGGAATATAACAAGAGTGCATATGTATGCTTCATAGACTTTAGGAAGGCATTTGACCGAGTGCAGTATATGAAGTTAATAGATGAATTAAAAAACATCAATTTAGACAAAAAAGACATTGAGTTTATTAAGGCTATATACTGGAACCAGAAAGCAGTAGTAAAGGTGAACGATATAGAAACAAATAATATACCGATTGCGAGAGGGGTTAGGCAAGGATGCGTCTTGTCTCCGACGCTTTTCAACGTGTACTCACAGGTCATATTCAGAAAAGCCTTATGGGAAAGAAAAGAGGGAATAAGAATTGGTGGAGAAATCATAAACACCATGAGATTTGCAGATGACACGGTAATTATGGCTGAGAGTATAGAAGATCTACAAACTTTACTAGATGCAATAAATAGTGAATGCATTCAAATGGGACTTGACATCAACACAGATAAGACCAAATTTATGATAGTATCAAGGAGTCCAATAAATAATGAACAACTAACTCTTGGTGGACAGCAAATAGAGAGAGTGACAAAATATAAATATCTGGGAGCTTACATCAACACAGAATTAGATCCAGACCAAGAGATCCGGGTACGAATAGAAATGGCAAGGGCAGCGTTCTTAAAATTCAAACAATTGTTGTGTGACAAAAATCTGAATATTGCGCTGAGACTGAGGTTTGTTGAATGTTACGTCTGGTCGCAATTATTGTACGGGGTAGAAACATGGACACTAAAAGCGCAAATAGTTAAAAAGATTGAAGCCTTTGAACTTTGGATATACCGGAGAATGTTGAGAATCCCATGGACTGCCAGGGTCACCAATGAGGAAGTGCTGAGAAGAATGGGTCGAGTCAAAAAATTGTTGAGAACGATAAAAGTACGCAAGACTGCATACCTTGGACACATACTAAGAAATAATAAATATAGTCTTCTGCAGGTCATCATGCAGGGTAGAGTCGATGGCAAAAAGGGAATAGGTAGAAAGAGGAAGTCATGGCTGCGAAATATTCGAGACTGGACAAACATGACTGTAGACGAATTATTTAACGTTGCAAAAGACAGAGAAGCTTTTAAAAATGTGGTCGCCAACCTCCGTTAATGGGGACGGCATAGGAAGAAGAAGATTGGTTAAGTTATTTTTAAAATGTCTTACCTGGTACACACCGGTATGGTTTACATAAAAATGTTGCATCCAACTTTGATTGGGTGATCATCGAACCTTTGTCTGCTGCAATTCGGGTATGAGTCCGTTCACCTTGCTCTAATTTATTATAGGAATCCGTATGAAATAAACCAGAATGTTGTGGATCTCCGCACGGACTTTCTTCGTCTTTCACACGCTTAAGAGTGGTTTCCTGACCGTTTCTAGTTTCTGTTTCTAAATTCATCAATGCTAAGTTAAATGCTTTAGTAAGCTGTATTGGTTTATTTATAACCGATGGTGGCGTTGCTTCATAAGTTTGATCATTTCTGTCACTTGTAATGACTGTATTATAAATATCAATACGTTTCACCGCATTGCTGATTACACCTCCTTCTGAACTCTGGTTTTGACAATCTTGATGTTTATTGTCATTTTTATTATCCGAAATTATAGTGTGATACGAACTGTCTACTTTATTTTCAGAAGAAACGGCGGACAAGTCTGCTATATCTGTTAATTTTGGCTGAGTTAATTCGTCAAAGTTTAGTTTTTTTTTCTTTTTTACAATTATGCCTACAAGCGAACTGCTTGCGTGTTTTCGTTTTAATAATTCATTATTTTGACTGTCGTCAGAAACCAACTCCACTTCTTTATTAGAATAACTGTTTGAATATTCAAATGACTTTGTGAGCTCAGCACTTGTACAGGCTTCATTGCATTCTATAACAGTCAAATCTTTCATAGTTTTCTGTTTTTTATTTTTACATTTGGGTCGCACTTTCTTAATAGCATCGCAAACTATTTTTTCTGTATTATTTTCAATATTTTCAGTGTTTGTCGCAATAGAACTGTCTTTCAACATATGACACATTCGCTTACCAGATGCCGTTAAGACATCATCTCTAATAAACATTTCTCGAATATCTTCATGAAGTCTGTCCAATTCTGATCCTCTCTTTTTCCTAGGCTTATCTCCTAAAATGGGTTCTCTCTTTGATTTTATGTTTTCTTCTACCGTAACTACTAACATCTCATTTTCTTGATCCATATAATTCCTTGTATCTTCTAAAATGTCTTCACCTCCTGCAGTTTTTTTACTTAATAAGTTACCTTCAACTTCGTTAGTATGTTGTTTAACTGGATAAGACGTGATGCTTTCTTTTAGTTGATGTTTTGTAATTACTTTTTCATGTGCATTATCCTGATCTTTGATACCATTGACGTTCACTTCTTCGTGAGAAATATTCTTGTTAGTATTAGATATATTTGTCTTTATAGAAAGTTCTTCATCAGAACTGTCTTCATACTCGTCTTTAGAATTAATAATTTTATTTATTTTATGTAATTCTTTTGGACTAAAACTATCAGAGAACGTACTAATAAGAGAATATATAGCAGTCTTCTTTTCTTGTTTATCTTGACTTCCTAAGAGGTTAGCAAAATGTTTTGCCAGTATTGATTGTTCAATGGGAGTTTTAACAGATTTCTCGGTGTTTTTCGAAGTCGAAGGCTGATAAAATTGCGAATTTTCATTATTTTTAGTTTTTGAATCAACATCTAAATGATTTCTAATTTGATTTTCAATTATGATAGAAGTCTGAGGTTCTTTCTCCTCAACACATTGAGAAGTAACATCCATCGGAGTGTCATTTTCAATATATATGGATATATCCACTCGTTCCTTCAAGTTGTTGCTCAGATCTGCTTCATTTAAGACGTTGTTAGCAGTTGATACTGGTACATATTTTGTTTTATTTATACAGTCCAACGAACCTTGACGCTTTTCTTCATAATGACTAATATCTACATTTTTGTTTGGATGATTTTGTTCCAATTCGTTTTTATCAATAGTTCCTTTATGCATTTCAGTCTCTTGTTCTTTTTGTTCTCTTTGACCATTTTGCTTTTTGGATATTTCAAAACTTCGTAGGCTATCTCTTGCACCTTCTTTAGATACCTCTAATGGGCCGTTATCAGCACGTAGAGTACTGACCTCAATTTCTACTACATTTATATTTGTATTAACGTCTGTCTTATTTGAAATATCATTCGCAGTTGACACCTGATTTGTTTTATTTAAACAGTAGAATGGAACTTGATATTTTCCTTCATCTTGACTAATATCGCAATTTTTCTGTAGATGGTCTTGTTCTACTTTGTCTTGATTAATAGTTTCTTTACTCATTTCGGTATCTTGTGCTTTTTTGTATCTTTCCTCCTTTATATTTTTACACATTTGAACATTGTGTAACACATCTCTTGTATCTTGTTTAGAAACATCGAATATACTGCTATCGACACAAACAGTATTATTCTTAATTTCTCTTTTATTCAGGTCCATTTTATTAGAGCTATCATTCGAAGTTGATACTGGAATAGATTTTGTTTTATCTAAACAGATTAATAAATCGTTACTTTCTCCATAACCATAAGTCCGATCAACATTTTTATCTAGATGGTCTTGATCTACTTCGTTTTGATTAATAGTTTCTTTATTCATTTCAGTCAACTGCAGTTTGTTTTCCCTTTCCCACTTTTTCTTCTTAGATATTTCAAAACTCTGTAACACATCTGGTGCACCTTCTTTACATGCATCGAATGTAGTGTTATTCACACAAACCGTACTTTTCTCTATTTCGATTTTATTTGGGATATCAATCAAAGTTAATATTTGAATAGATTTTGTTTTATTTAAACAGACTAATGAATCCTTACTTGCACCTTCACTATCAATACGATCAACATTTTTATTTAGATGGTTTCGTTCTACTTTGTCTTGATTAATAGTTTCTTTACTCATTTCAGTATCCTGTACTTTTTTGTCTCCTTCCTCTTTTACCTTCTTAGATATTTGACCACTGTGTAACACTTCTCTTGCAACTTGTTTAGATACATCGAATGTACTGCTATCGACACAAATAGTATTATTCTCAATTTCCCTTTTATTCAGGTCTATTTTATTTGAGATATCAATCGCAGTAGAAACTGAAATAGATTTTATTTTATTTAAACAGCCTGATGATTCCTTAGTTGCTCCTTCACCAAGAATAAGATCAATATTTTTATTTAGATGGCCTTGTTCTACTTTGTTTTGATTAATAGTTTCCTTACTCCTTTCAGTATCTTGTACTTTTTTGTCTCTTTCCTCCTTTATCTTTTTAGATATTTGACCACTGTGTAACACTTCTGTTACACCTTGTTTAGATACACCGAATGTACTACTATCAACACAAAGAGTATTATTCTCAATTTCCATTTTATTTGAGATATCATTCGCAGTAGAAACTGAAATAGATTTTGTTTTATTTAAATAGCCTGATGATTCCTTAGTTACTCCTTCACCATGAGTAAGATCAACATTTTTATTTAGATGGTCTTGTTCTACTTTGTCTTGATTGATAGTTTTTATACTCATTTCAGTATCCTGTACTTTTTTGTCTCCTTCCTCTTTTACCTTTTTAGATATTTGAACACTGTGTAACACTTCTCTTGCACCTTGTTTAGATACATCGAATGTACTGCTATCGACACAAACAGTATTATTCTCAATTTCCCTTTTATTCAGGTCCATTTTATTTGTGGTATCATTCGCAGTTGATACTGGAATAGATTTTGTTGTATTGAAACAGCCTGAGGTTTCCTTAGTTGTTCCTTCACCATAAGTAAGATCAACATTTTTATTTAGATGGTCTTGTTCTAATTTGTCTTGATTATTAGTTTTTATACTCATTTCAGTCTCCTGTGCTTTTTTGTCTCCTTCCTCTTTTACCATTTTAGATATTTGACCGCTGTGTAACACTTCTATTGCACCTTGTTTAGATACACCGAATGTACTGCTATCGATACAAACAGTATTATTCTCAATTTCCCTTTTATTCACCTCCATTCTATTTGAGGTATCATTCACAGTTGATACTGAAATTGATTTTGTTTTATATAAACAGCCTGATGATTCCTTAGTTGTTCCTTCACCATAAGTAAGATCAACATTTTTATTTGAATGGTCTTGTTCTACTTTGTCTTGATTATTAGTTTTTATACTCATATCAGTATCCTGTACTTTTTTATCTCCTTCCTCTTTTACCTTTTTAGATATTTCAGCGCTGTGTAACACTTCTCTTGCACCTTGTTTAGATACACCGAATGTACTGCTATCGATACAAACAGTATTATTCTCAATTTCCCTTTTATTCAGGTCCTTTTTATTTGAGATATCATTCGCAGTAGAAACTGAAATTGATTTTGTTTTATATAAACAGGCTGATGATTCCTTAGTTGTTCCTTCACCATAAGTAAGATCAACATTTTTATTTGAATGGTCTTGTTCTACTTTGTCTTGATTATTAGTTTTTATACTCATATCAGTATCCTGTACTTTTTTATCTCCTTCCTCTTTTACCTTTTTAGATATTTCAGCGCTGTGTAACACTTCCCTTGCACCTTGTTTAGATACATCGAATGTACTGCTATCGACACAAACAGTATTATTCTCAATTTCCTTTTTATTCAGGTCCATTTTATTTAAGGTATCATTCGCAGTTGATACTGGAATAGATTTTGTTGTATTTAAACAGCCTGATGATTCCTTAGTTGTTCCTTTACCATAAGTAAGATCAACATTTTTATTTAGATGGTCTTGTTCTACTTTGTCTTGATTATTAGTTTTTATACGCATATCAGTATCCTGTACTTTTTTATCTCCTTCCTCTTTTGCCTTTTTAGATATTTCAGCGCTGTGTAACACTTCTCTTGCACCTTGTTTAGATACACCGAATATACTGCTATCGATACAAACAGTATTATTCTCAATTTCCCTTTTATTCAGGTCCATTTTATTTGTGGTATCATTCGCAGTTGATACTGGAATAGATTTTGTTGTATTGAAACAGCCTGAGGTTTCCTTAGTTGTTCCTTCACCATAAGTAAGATCAACATTTTTATTTAGATGGTCTTGTTCTAATTTGTCTTGATTATTAGTTTTTATACTCATTTCAGTCTCCTGTGCTTTTTTGTCTCCTTCCTCTTTTACCATTTTAGATATTTGACCGCTGTGTAACACTTCTATTGCACCTTGTTTAGATACACCGAATGTACTGCTATCGATACAAACAGTATTATTCTCAATTTCCCTTTTATTCACCTCCATTCTATTTGAGGTATCATTCACAGTTGATACTGAAATTGATTTTGTTTTATATAAACAGCCTGATGATTCCTTAGTTGTTCCTTTACCATAAGTAAGATCAACATTTTTATTTGAATGGTCTTGTTCTACTTTGTCTTGATTATTAGTTTTTATACTCATATCAGTATCCTGTACTTTTTTATCTCCTTCCTCTTTTACCTTTTTCGATATTTCAGCGCTGTGTAACACTTCTCTTGCACCTTGTTTAGATACACCGAATGTACTGCTATCGATACAAACAGTATTATTCTCAATTTCCCTTTTATTCAGGTCCTGTTTTTTTGAGATATCATTCGCAGTAGAAACTGAAATTGATTTTGTTTTATATAAACAGGCTGATGATTCCTTAGTTGTTCCTTCACCATAAGTAAGATCAACATTTTTATTTGAATGGTCTTGTTCTACTTTGTCTTGATTATTAGTTTTTATACTCATATCAGTATCCTGTACTTTTTTATCTCCTTCCTCTTTTACCTTTTTAGATATTTCATTGCTGTGTAACACTTCCCTTGCACCTTGTTTAGATACATCGAATGTACTGCTATCGATACAAACAGTATTATTCTCAATTTCTTTTTTATTCAGGTCCATTTTATTTAAGGTATCATTCGCAGTTGATACTGGAATAGTTTTTGTTGTATTTAAACAGCCTGATGATTCCTTAGTTGTTCCTTTACCATAAGTAAGATCAACATTTTTATTTAGATGGTCTTGTTCTACTTTGTCTTGATTATTAGTTTTTATACGCATATCAGTATCCTGTACTTTTTTATCTCCTTCCTCTTTTGCCTTTTTAGATATTTCAGCGCTGTGTAACACTTCTCTTGCACCTTGTTTAGATACACCGAATATACTGCTATCGATACAAACAGTATTATTCTCAATTTCCCTTTTATTCAGGTTCATTTTATTTGAGATATCATTCGCATTAGAAACTGAAATAAATTTTGTTTTATTTATACAGCCTGATGATTCCTTAGTTGCTCCTTCACCATGAGTAAGATCAACATTTTTATTTGAATGGTCTTGTTCTACTTTGTCTTGATTATTAGTTTTTATAATCTTTTCAGTATCCTGTACTTTTTTGTCTCCTTCCTCTTTTACCTTTTTAGATATTTGACCGCTGTCTAACACTTCTCTTGCACCTTGTTTAGATACACCGAATGTACTGCTATCGATACAAACAGTATTATTCTCAATTCCCCCTTTATTCAGGTCCTTTTTATTTGAGATAACATTCGCAGTAGAAACTGAAATGGATTTTGTTTTGTTTAAACAGCCTGATGATTCCTTAGTTGTTCCTTCACAATGAGCAAGATCAACATTTTTATTTGAATATTCTTGTTCTACTTTGTCGTGATTATTAGTTTTTATACTCATTTCAGTATCCTGTACTTCTTTGTTTGCTTCCTCTTTTACCTTCTTAGATATTTGACCACTGTGTAACACTTCTCTTGCAACTTGTTTAGATACACCGAATGTACTGCTATCGATACAAACAGTATTATTCTCAATTTCCCTTTTATTCAACTCCATTCTATTTGAGATAACATTCGCAGTTAAAATTGAAATGGATTTTGTTTTATTTAAACAGCCTGATGATTCCTTAGTTGTTCCTTCACCATGAGTAAGATCAACATTTTTATTTGAATGGTCTTGTTCTACTTTGTCGTGATTATTAGTTTTTATACTCATTTCAGTATCCTGTACTTTTTTGTCTCTTTCCTCTGTTACCTTTTTAGATATTTGACGGCTGTTTAACACTTCTCTTGCACCTTGTTTAGATACACCGAATGTACTGCTATCGATACAAACAGTATTATTCTCAATTTCCCTTTTATTCAGGTCCATTTTATTTGAGATGTCATTCGCAGTAGAAACTGAAATAGATTTTGTTTTATTTAAAAAGCCTGATGATTCCTTAGTTGCATCTTCACCATCAGTACTGTCAACACTTTTATTTAGTTGATCTTGTTTTACTTTGTCTTGATTAATAGTTTCTTTACTCATTTTAGTCTTTTTAGATATTTGAACACTGTGCAATATTTCTTTTGCACCTGGTTTAGATACATCGAGTGTACTGCTATTAATAAAAACAATTTTATTCTCAATTTCACTGTTATTCAGGTCCATTTTATCTGAGGTATCATTCGCACTTGATACGGGAATATATTTTGTTTTATTTAAACATCCTAATGAATCCTTACCTTCTCCTTCAACATGAGTAGGATCAACATTTTTATTTAAATGGTCTTGTTCTACTTTGTCTTGATTAATAGTTTCTTTACTCGTTTCAGTCTCCTGTTTTTTTACTTTTCCTTTTTCGCTGGTTTTATTTTTGGGTACTGGAATATCTTCTAACTCATACCCTGCACCTTCTAAACAGGCTTCTAATGCTTTGTTATCAACAAATGCATAACTGTGATCAATTATTCTTTTATTCAAGTTTGTATTAATGTCTAGAAAAATTTGATTGTAATCTTCTACCTCATTTTGGTTGATAGTTTCGTTACTCGTTTTAATATCTTGTTCTGTAGCAATTTCTTTGTCTTCCTTGTTCTTCTTAGGTATTCTAAAACTTGAAAACGATATTGAACTGTCCTTAATATCTCTTTTATTTAAGGTTTTATTTAGATGTTTTTTATTTGGAGTATCATTTGCAATTGGTTCTAAAACAGGTTTTGTTTTATTTAAATAGTCAAAGGACCCTTTATTTTTCCTTACGTCATGACTAGGATCAACATTTTTATTTCGATGGTTCTGGTCTACTGCAGACTTATTAATTTCTTTATTCGTTTCAATCTCTTGTTTTTGAGCTTTTCGATTGTGTGCCTTTTTCTTTTTGGAAGTTAAAAACCTTTGTAACTCATATATTGCACTTTCTTTACAAACTTCTAATGCATCATTATCAACACCTACGGCACTGTTTCCAAATTGTCTACTATTTAATGTTTTATTAAGGTTTGTTTTATTTGGGATGTCATTCATAGTTGATACTGGAATAGATTTGAATGTATTTAAAGAGCCTGATGAATCTGTACTTTCTTCACCATGACTACAATTAATATTTCTATTTTGGTGGTCAATTTCTATTCCATATTGATTAATTGTTTCATTAATCTTTTCAGTCTCTCGTTGTTTAGCTTTTCGTCTTCTTTTCCTTTTCTTTTTGGATATTCCATAAGTTTGTAACCCATGTATTGCACTTTTTGTACAAACTTTTAATTGGCCGTTATCAACACATAAGGAACTGTTCTTAATTTCTCTTCTATTTATTTGTTTGATAAAGTCTGTTTTATTTGGAATGTTATTCGCGGGTGGAATTCGTGGATTCGATACTAAAACATATGGTTTTTTGTTTACACAGTCCAGTGAATCTTTGCTGTCGCCTTGACACTTATTAAGATTAACGTTTTTATTTGAATGGTGATATACTAGTTTATCTTGGTTAACAGTTTCTTTACTGGGTTTAGAATGTGGTTCTTTAGCTTTTTCTGTTTCTTGTTTGTTCTTTTTAGGGATCCTAAAACTTTGTAACCCATATCCTGCACTACTTTTATGTTGTTCTTTGTTCCCATTTGTACTATCTGATGAAGATGAAACTGGTTTAGTTGGTGATTTTGATCTTGCGCATGATTCATGTCTATTTATTCTTGAATAGATCAGATCAAATTTTGACTCATATTGGTCAGATCTAGAGTCTTCAAGACTAGATGATCGTCCTCTAATTAGTCTTATATCCTCATTACTTTTTCCTGCTACATCTAAGTTTGGTTTAGTAACATTATTTTCTTTTTCTCTATTTGGCTTCCTGTTACTTACTATATTTTTATTAAGTCTAGGATCTTTAATCTCTTTTGAATGTTTATCTCTTGAATTTTTAATCACTCTAGGATCTCTATTAGTTTCTTGCTTATGGATCACCTTATTAACAAGGCCACATGAACTCTTATTCTGATTTTGTTTTCGGTCTTGTTGATGAGGTACAGAAACCGATAAAACAGGGGGAATATGATTAGTTGGGGAAAATAGGCCTGTATTTTGAGTAGAATAATATTGAGGTGGTTCCCTGTGATTATTACTGAATGGTTGGTTATATTTCTCTTCCATATTACTTGTCAGTAAGGTGATATTTGGAACAAACGTTGTAGAAGGTGGATCATGAGAACCTCTAGAAGCATTGTATTCAATTTCATACGCAGATACAAAATTTTCATTTGAAGATGCAAGTAAATTTAGACCTTGAGGATTATTATGTGTGACGTTGATTCCTCTTAAAACGCTATTAGGGGTAATAGTAGTTGATAAATTCATTTTGTTGACAGTAATATCTGTATCATCATGTTTACTTTTAGCATGTTTTTTACACTTTTCATTTTCTATCTCATACGCAGACGCAAAATTTTCGATTTTCTTTTTGACTGATGATTCTTGTTCTCCAGTATTCGACAAATTTGTATTCATTGGATTGTCCAAAAGTTGATCATTTTTTTGAAACATATTCATCTCCCTAGCAATCTGATTGTCATTATTTTTAGTGTTAGCATATTTTTTATAATTTTCGTTTTTTGTTAGACATATTTTATCGCTTCCATTATTTTTTTTTGCTTCTTCTTTATTTTTCTCAACGTGTATATACACATATCTGTATTCCTCTTGCTCTTTATCGATTTCTTTGAGTTTATCACCAGTTTTCGATAGAATACTACCAAAGTCACTGGAATTTTCTTCTGTACTGTGGGAACTTACTTTAGGAATTAATGGAATAGATTTACTTAAATGCAAATCATTTGAATGATCTTTTACATCTCTATTTGCTAAATTTAAATTGTAATCAGCTTTTACGCAGTCTTTTTGATGATCATGTGTTGGTTTATTAGTTACCATTAACTTGTTAGTCACTTTATGTTTATCACCCAATTCTGTAACACTAGATGTCCGATTTAGTTTTTTCTGTACATCAATTTCCAAACATTTTAGATCCTCAAAATTAATAGGAGGGTTTGAAATAATCGTGACGTCTTCTAGAGAAAACCTTTTTTTCTGCTCATCTGATTTTAAATTGTCCTTCATACTATCCCTCGCGCTTGCATAGCCATCTACGGTATGATGTAGCATTCTGAAAAATATTTTTTATGAATATGCTGGATTATGTACAAAAATAAAGATATGTACACACACACACACACACACACACACACACATATATATATATATATATATATATATATATATATATATATATATATATATATATATATATATATCGGAAAAAGGAGTACGACCGTCAATCCAATATATGTAAGGATCACTCAGACGAGTGGTGGGTTCTTATATCGGTCTCTAGGTGGAGAAATAAAAGACAAAGTTGATAGGCTACTTTATCTATTTTGAAGACGTTTCGCTTTCGAGTTTTGAAAGCATCATCAGTTCATCTAAAAAGTACAATATGAGAACCACACAATCATGGAAACGATGTTAATTGTTACCTTAAAAAGACATGTAGCAGTCAAAGTTATTAACAGTAATGTGAATGAAACTTAAGTAAATGGACATAATACGCTGATCTTGTATAAACAATTAAGTAACTAACAACATAAAATATATGAACTTATAAAAATTAGCACAGCAAATGACCATGTGGTCTAAAGTAAATGAAATGTTATTTAATATTAATTAGTGAGAAAGAGAAGTTGTCTATGATTTTCTTGGTTCATTCTGTTGTTTGTTGTTTATATATATATATATATATATATATATATATATATATATATATATATATATATATATATATATAAACAACAGTTTATTAGGGTTGCAGTAAGAATATTGGCCGGGATGTTAAAAAAACACTCTTTTGACTTCTTGTCTAGCTTTCGGAAACGTTTTATTTATTTTTCAAGACATAGTCATTGAGATTAATTTATAAAAGCATTGACACTCAACATATATAAAACACATTAAAATATAAAATCATGGACAAAATACATTCTAAAATTTTTAAAATTTAGGGTAAAGATAGTAAAACTTAGTTTATGGCATGTTTTACTGGTGTGTTTTTTTTGTAGAAAAAAAAACAAACAAAAAACAAAAAAGAAAAAAAAAACACACCAATAAAACATGCCATAAACTAAGTTTTGCTATCTTTACCCTAAATTTTAAAATGTATTTTGTCCATGATTTTATATTTTAATGTGTGTTATAAATGTTGAGTGTAAATGCTTTTATAAATAAAATTAATCTCAACAACTATGTCTAAAAAAAGGAATAAAACCATTCCGAAAGCTAGACAAAAAGTCAAAAGAGTGTTTTTTAACATCCCGGCCAATATTCTGATTGCAACCCTAATTAAACCGTTGTTTGTTTATATCGACAGTAACTAATATCCAGTATTTCTTATATATATATATATATATATATATATATATATATATATATATATATATATTGGAAAATGTTGAAGTAAAGATAAATGATAATATCAGCAGAAAATCTTAATACCTACTACTATGTACAATCGAAATTGCGAAATTGGTGGGAAAATAATAAAGCAGGAAGCAAGGTTTAGATATCTGGGAATTGTTGGAAAACCAACTAATTCTTTAACTGTTTCAATTTAACCTAACGCCGCCTCTGTTCCTGAATAACACATGTTAGCCCTTATTAGTTAAAAGAACCAGAAATCTTCAGTGCATTTGACGCCCCTCATACACCCGCTGACCCTTTGTCATTTGCCCAAGCTGGCCACATATTGCATACAAGCATATAAGGGCAGTCGTATTAAGTAGTTCAAGTCAAGAAGTCGCTAAATAAGTTATTCTCTCTCCTCGTTTCTCTCTCACCCGTATCACACAACAAGATATATTAATATATTACAAGTTATATGATAAGGTAGTTTAGTGTTGCAAAGTGCAAGGTGTATATATGTAAAATATTTCACAAGTAAAATAAATCGAAGAAGTAAAGTGTAAGTGTATAATTTCACCCCCACAAGAGTAACAAAACGAATCAGCAACCTACGCTTATATCCTGTAACAAATCAAGACAGGTCACCACAAGGGTTTTGGTGCTCTCAGGGAACGTTGAAAATAACCCCATCGTTTCCCTTTATGGTCCTTCGAGCCGGATTTGAACCAGCGACCTATGGATACATAAAGGGAAACGATGGGGTTATTTTCAACGTTCCCTTAGAGCACCAAAACCCTTGTGGTGACCTGTCTTGATTTGTTACAGGATTTAAGCGTAGGTTGCGAGGTGGTGCGATAATTAAAACAATGTAGGAGACTAATATTGAAGAAGAAACAAGCTTTAAAGCCTACATACAAGAAGAAAGAAGATAAAGGGGCAGTTTCTGAACAAATTGAGGTTTGCAGATGACATAGTCGTTATTGCAGACCAGGTAAATCATGACTGCCAACTTCTTCAAGACTTTCAGAGCTCCTGTACACGAGTTGGCCTTAAAATTAACTTTAAAAACACAATACATGACCAACCTTGTACTGACCAAAATCATTTCAACTAATGTAACGCAAATTAAACAAATATATACCTATAAGTATCTAGGTCACGAGACTAAATTAGAAAGAGCCAATCAAACAACAGAGTTAAGGCTGTTTTATCGGTTCCCCCAAATTTTTTCTCTGTTATTTACCGACGAAATGTCTCGAAATTTGGACATGTTATTCGAAATTATGTTGCCTTTAAAATTATCGTTTTACTTTTTTTATTTTTTTGAATTTTATGTTGAAAAATTGGATTCTACTGTTTAACGTTCTATTATAACCAAACTTTTCACGCCCGTCAGTTGAAAGAGTTTTTTTTTCTGTAATCGTTGATTCTTTTTTCACCTTTCTGTGTTCAGTAATAATCGAGAAAAGCGTATTCAAACTTTTAAGAAAATTGCTAAAAAATATTGAAATCTAATAGTGAAACGTGCTCATCATTGTCGCTTAGCTTGATCGTTATCGCATGAGTGACGTCAAATCTCATAAACGTACGGTATGGTCTTATTTTTATTTCTCTATGGGTACGGTCAGTTAGTTCGCTTGAATCAGAATCCATTTTAGTTCTTTCATTCTTGTATTTTCTTTATCAACTTGCTTAGTTTTTACAGTTTACAGTATTCTTATTTATTTTGAAATTATTTAGTTTACGGGTATGTTTAAGTAATATATTATTAGTTTAGTGGTATAAGTTAAAAGTTCTTTAGTTTACGCGTATTTTTAAGTATTACATTAGGTTAGTGATACAACCGTTTTGAAAGCTTTTATTTATATATATATATATATATATATATATATATATATATATATATATATATGTATATATATATATATATGTATATATATATATATATGTATATATATATATATATATATATATATATATATATATATATATATATATATATATATATATATCAACACCCGTTGTTTGTTTTATTTTAAAAATATAATAGTTTATCTTCAGTAAGTTCGTATCTTTTTCCTAGAATAATTTTGTTTCTTTCTCATATTTTTAAGAACTTAAAAATCAAAAAAGCTACTATAAACAAAAGTTTTTCATCAAATAGTTCATTCCATCAAGAATTAGCAGAAACATCTACTTTACCTAGTTGTAGTGTCGATTCGTAAGTAACCTTTTTTACTTTTTTTTTATTTACTTACCGTAAAGTAAGTAAATAGAGGGTTCATGACCTTACATATTATTTGTTTATGGTCAAAATATTACCAATGTTTTACTCTTAAATAATATTAATAACAAATAATATCATTTGCAGAAAATACTTTAAATTTTATCGTTATTTCTAGTAATAGCTGTCATTCTCAGTCAGTTGAGATTGCCTCTTCGCAAAAACCATCATTTTCGGTAGAAGGCAGAAGAATAGTGGACATAAACTTTTTCATTAAATCTATTCAAGGTTTGAATAATCATTCTCCATTTTCATGCAACTTTTCTAATATGGAGATTATCAAAGAAAAAATGGACGGATTGATAAGTACATTGACTTTTAAATGTCAAATGTGGAATATGTAAAAGGAGATAGCAACATAGGATTCTGGTAACAGTTCACTGAACTTGAATGGTTCTGGTTATTCAGACATACAGCAGCAGCACGCTGCATCAAATATACCTGTGCTGTCCTACAGGAAGTATGCAAAACATATGGAGACAGTTGCAGATATCATCGGCCAAACACTTTGTGATTCCTTAGAAGAGGCTGGACGGGAGGAATTGGCTTTAGCCAAAGAAATTGGTGAAGTAGATTCCGACGGAAATGGGTTAATAACCGTTATAGCTGATGGTGCTTGGTCAAAAAGATCGTATAAAGTAAACTACGATTCTTCTTCAGGTGTAGTACCTGACGTTGTAAAATTTATTAAATTAGTACGCCTTTGATGGATAGGACATGTAATTAGGCGAGATGAAGATGAAACGATCAGAAAAAATTTCGAGCGAAGAAGACCTGTGGGAAGACGATCCAGAGGAAGACCAAAACTTAGGTATGAAGATAACATAGAGGATGATCTAAAATCCATCGGAGTTAAAGCATGGAGAAAGTTGCCAGAGGCAGGGGCGAATGGAAGATTGTTCTGAAGAAGCCTTTGGCTCATGACGAGCTGTAATACCACTGATGATGATGAAATAACTATCCACGATTTGTGTTTTATTCATCAATTGAATACTTTTCTTATGTAACTGCAACCTATAAATATATTAAAATAATGTATATTCCATTCAGAACTTTTTTCTCGCAGTGCGTCGCCTCGAAATACTTGCCAGACAAATACGTTTACTATTATGATGGTTTCGCAGGTACCAATTTTTTATAGATAAATAAAAATATTTTTTGTTTAATTTTTACTACGCTAATATCAGTTTTCTCTAACACATAAATAACTTCTTGAAATAATTTTCAAGCTATAACTGCGAAATTGTTTATTTGTTTGTGACAACAAATTGTAATTTTTTTGATAATAATATTCTTATGTTATTTTAAATTTATTATAAATAAACACCATGGTGTTTTTTGCAGTCACGTTTCACAAATTTTTATTTAATACTATGTTTAGCTAAGACATATAAATTAAAAATGTGATTAATTCTTTTTAAAACATTATCTACGATAATCAATCTAAAAGAAAGTATTCCGACAAAACTAATTTGAATTGAGAATAATGCATTTATTGTCATTAAACAACCCGTGGGCCGGCGCCACTGAATAAAAATGAACGTAGGGTCTGACATAAGCAGTGTAGAAAAGTAAGTGATACGCCCACTTCAAATCGCAGTATGCTATAACTGCGAAAACAGCCTTAAACAGGATAATACGACTAATATGAGCACCCTACGGAAAACTGAGGGAAGTCTTTAGATCAGGTATTCCCATGTGCTTAAAAAAAGAAGGTCTTTGATCAATGTATACTCCCAGTTCTATCGTTTGGAGAAGAAACATTAACTCTTACCAGAAAAGTAATCAATAAGTGGCACAGAGAGCAACGAAGAGGTCAATGTTGAATATATCCCTCAGAGAGTTTCGAGTTTCAAATCAAATAGTTGGACCAAGAAAATTTTAGAATGGAAACCTAGACACGATGTTTATCGTAATCGAGGACATCCTCCAACACGGTGGTCGGACGACATCAAACGCATCCAGAACAACTGGATTCAAGATGCTCAAGATCGGATGCAATAAAATTATTTACGGGAGACCTATGTTCAGTAGTAGACTCAAAACGACTAATGATGATATATATGGTATTGAACGAGATTTTTAGTGTTTTAATTAAGACATGAATTACTGATACATCACTTAAGAGTTACTAATTTACATATATTGCATATTACCTTTCCGATGATGCAAGAACTTTGGAACTATCTGACGAGCTACAGCAAACCGTCCTAGTAGTGTCCTTATCCGATTCGATAGATTTGGGATTCTATAAAAGATTAAAAATTTAAATCCAAACATATTTCATTAATATGGGTACTTACCATTTTTTTGTATATTTTTGAGATAACGTGTTGACATTTATTTAGGGTATCGATCTTTAACCTAAAAATTAATATTATGTAAAAACAGTTTTAGATTGCATCGAATAGTTTAAAAAAATATAATAACATTTGAAATGCAAGCGTATGTAAATATTTTCGTAATCTCTAATCTATAAAATACATTAAAGTCTCGACTTGCATTTTATCGAAATAGAGACTGTTGATCAGTAATATTATTTCACATTTTGTTTCTTAATATTAATACCTTGCAACAAATAAATAATATTCCTAATTGTATGAATAGATTTTTAGATTTTGCTCTGACTAATATAGATGTTTCTACTGTGGCAAGGTCTACTGTCCATTAGTTGCTGAAGATTCGTATCACCCCGCTCTAATGCTCAGTATCAGAGAGTATTATCCCGTCTTATTAATTTTGGTATAATAGGATTACTTACAATTTTTCTGACTGTGGATAATGTTTTAGCCTAAGTTGCCGTTTCATGTAAGGCTTCGTTACTGTCATGTGTTTTTCGACAAGAATTTAAAAAAAAAAATAGCAATAATTTGTTTTGCATCAGTATATAAATGTATTCGTTGGCGGTGTTCAGGTTCTAATACTTGAATGAGATCAACTCCTTGTCGATTTGGTTCCGGTTCATTAACTGGCGAAATTGCCCATATTATCCTCTGGACTCCAGGGACGCCACATTGTTTCATACAATAAAGGTAAATTTAACCTACGTAAATTTACCGGCAAGTGCACACACTCTAAATTTAAAAATAAACACTTTTATAACAATAGTCAACTATTTTTTTGCACAAACTGAACATTCAAACGACTTTACAACCAATTCCATCGAAAGCAGACTTTTAAGTGTTAGTTTGACATCGTACAACTCTCTTCGAATTAAAAAACAATGAACGATAAATAACAGGTAGAAAGTTATATAAATTCCAAGTAATTTGTTAGTAGATCAATTAAGTTAAACGTTTACCCATCATAACTGTATATACGGGATTGTCAGTTGGATTGAGCTGTTTGAGATATTATCCGTTTTCCCAAAACTTATTAATTTCCACGGCCGGTCCAGTCAATTTGACTAAATTAAGATATTCATAATTTTGGGCGCATTTTCTTCGTTGAGACTTAAAATAATGATTAATAAATGAATACAATAATTATGGGCAATTTTTATGTTTATAAAAAGAGTTTTTTGACATTACGCTTTAATGATAATATTTGATCTGATTATATGTACCTACCTACAGTTGACTTGGCTATATACCGGTCCTGGCAGCTTGGGTAGCTGTGATAATTATACAACAATAGAGTATTTACAAGGGATTATTCAGTTTTACAGCTGTTATTAAAATAAGTTTTATAATGAGGCACTAAATTTCTGAATACAGTATATATAATAGGATACTACCCAATACTGCCCATTCTTTATTTATTTGCCAGATTATATAAGAACTACTTACTTTTTATCTCTAATCATGGCATACAAAGATTCAATTTTGGTAAGTTGAAACTTTTTATTTGGGTCCGTTTTGAGCTGATTTATCATTTTTTCCAAAAATGGCATATACTTCTTTAACTCTTCCATCTTATGATTATAATCCTCGTCAGACATTGTTGAAAATTCTAAAAATAATTATTCAAGTGATAACAATTAAAGTTCTTAATAAAGTAGCAAGGCCAAATTATCAGGTATATCAGGTTAGAGCTGTTGATAAAACAAACAAGATGTAGGATAAAAAAATAATAATAATAATAAAAGAAACCTTTTTTCTACTCAGCGTTTACTAATATATGGTCAAAATGTATGTTAAAAATATGTCAAGGTATAAAACTCATTCAACATTATTTATTCTAATATTGAGGTATATGTATTAAAAAGATATGAATAAAAGATCTCAAGAAAAATTTATTGCAAAAACATTAAACTAACTAGATCAGCCTAGCCTTTTTGTTTTCTGTACACCGAGCTGGGGATCGAAGTCACATCCGCTGAACCATTCGCAGTGAAGCGAATGAGAATCCGGCCGCCCAGCCAGCTTAACTATCTGACCGACCGATATATATATATATATATATATATATATATATACATATATATATATATATATATATATATATATATATATATATATATATATTATATGTGTGTGTGTGTGTGTGTGTGTGTGTGTGTGTGTGTGTGTGTGTGTGTGTGTATGTGTGTGTACTGTAATATAATAATAATGTAAAACTACTATTTTTTGATTCTGATTTTCCTAGTTTTCACATTTTCGCTGTGCCACCAGCTGAAAAAGACTAACTACATTTGCATAAAACAAGCTAATAATAAATACATGTATTTCCATCTTGCGATTAACAAAAAAACTAAACCCATTAACATAAATTAACATTACAGGCACCAATTTTTTAAAGAAATATATGTAATAGGAGGATAATTTACTATCAGACATATCGGAATGGTAGCCAAAATAAATTATTTCTTTTCGAATATGGTATTCTCAGACTAATTTATGTAAAATAGGGTAATTTAGTTTGTGATTTCCAGTTGTCTCAATCAAGCACTCCTGTTTGAAATAATATTTGTAAAAATGGCTAATACAAGTAGTAGAATAGATAAATTATTAATCCTGAGATTCTACACTGGTTCTGATATGTTAATGACTGCTTAGTCTTTATTTCAGGTAACTCTAAATCAGCCCATAAATTACTTCATAAAACCAATCAAATTCATCCTAACATTACTTGTATTATGGAACTAGAAACTTCTAATTCCATCAACTTCCTTAACTTATCCATCACCAGACAGACTAAATGACCACTTTAGCTTTGGTATCTACTGTAAACCTACACAAAAAGATCATGATATCCACTTCTCCTGTCACATAAGGTCTAGGCTTTTCGCAATTTTATTCATAGGTTACATTCCATACCTCTATCACCAACTGACTTCAATAAAAAATTGAACTTTATTAAACAAACTGCAGTTAACAATGGTTATGATCCATCTATAATAGACAAACTAGACTAGATTATTACAAAAGAGAGCTCAGACTCCTCCAACAATCAGCTTTTCCTCGATTTCCAATATTTCTCCCATTTATGCTTCTCTACTGTTTCATTATCCTAAATTATTCGAAAAAATCAAACAAATCCTCACTACTTCTTCTGAAAACATCAAAATTTATTTTAAAGTTAACACCCTTAATCAGAGTTTAAACAATAATAAGGACCCTATATATTACATGAATCTCAGTGGTGTATACAAACTCTCTTGTTCAGATTGCGATGCTACCTTTATTGCTAGAACTTACAGATCTTTATCTACCAGATCCTCCGAACACTCCAATAGTCCACATCTACCTTTTCACACCATTTAAAAAAGTCAACAAACAATAACTTCCTGGGGTATCCAATTAATTCAACATATACAAAAAGAAACATATTACGTTTAGATATGTACAAAGACTTAGAGATCATTAAAGAGATGAAGAACAATCTCAACTGTGTCAACAGACAGACTTCTCTTAATCATAACTTTGTTCCTGTCTATTGACAGGTGTTTTCTTAATATGCATACTTTCTGAATTTTTACTGGATAACCTCCCATATATTCTTTTGCTTATATACTTACTCATCAATAACTTCATTATTTCCTTCTATTTTCATCATACTCGTGTACCTCATCAATTTCAATTAATTTAACCAGCTCATATTAACCTCAACTGTATTCTCATCCAATCTTTTTCTCGTGCTATTACACCAACCCTCTTCTTCATCTTAATCTCTTGAATACCAAATCTAATACATTTCTGTACTACTTCATTATCAATTTTTCCTTTATTCCCATACTACCATTATTATTACTTCATACTTAAATGAAACATTAACTCATCCAGTCTTTCATTAATGATCTTCTTATTCTTCGTCTCTATTTCTAGAAGAGTTTATCTCATATTTTGAATATTTAATTGCCTTTATACTTCTCATTAATTTTCTCAAGACATAACATTACACCAAATAACATCGTTTATTAAGAAATAAAGGCTTTAGAAAAATTTATAATCTAATACGTACTGTGTTTAAATTATTTATAGTATGTATTACTCTTACATACTTCATTAACAACATCGCTTCATTGTTTCTTCTTTGTATAGGTGTCAATAATAATAGATTAAAAAAAAATTATTTGCTAATTGAGGCACTTTTTTCTTTATTTTAGTATTTTACTTTTGCTTTTTATAATAATTATCTGTTCACATGGACTTTATTGTTATTTATATTAATAACATATCCTAACATAGTTGTTTACCAAAAAAAAAAAAAAAAAAAAAAAAAAAAAAAAAAAAAAAAAAAAAAAAAAAAAAAAAAGTTAGTCAGATGGACATATGAATATGATACATACATCATTGAAAAGAAGAGGGGACGCGAATATGGTGAGATAGAAAAACCACTTATTGGTCTGATTGGAGCATGTGATGTATTAATTGAAAGGTGACGTTATAGAGAATATATTAAGATATCTGATGATGACTATCAAAAGGGCACTACAGAGTATCTTCATTATTAATGAAGAACATACGAGATATCATAGGGCACTATGGATAAAAATAGATTTACTATAGGACAAATTTTGATTTATTGATTAAAAGAACACCTCTGACTGAGCACAAAATAAACAACTAATCGAATACATGTAGCATAACAAATAAAAAGGTGGGATGTAACGAGTATATTAGTGGAAAAAACAAACAAGGCAACTACCAAAAGGTCACTACACAGCATCTTCGTTATAAATGAACGCCTAGCGACATACAAGATATCATAGAGCACTATGGATAAAAATAGAGTTACAATAAGACAAATTTTGATTTATTGACTGAAATAAGGCCTCTGGCTAAGTACAAAATAAATAACTGATCGAATTCTAATATGCCACATAGCAAATTAAAGGGGAGTAGGTATATAATGAATATATTAAGATAGAAAAAACAAACAAGGCGATTACTAAAAGGGCACTACACAGTATCTTCATTATTAATGAACAGATAGCGACATACGAGATCGCATAGGGGATTATGGATAAAAACAGATTTACTATAAGACAAATTTTGATTTATGACTTAAAGAATGCCTCTGGTTGAGTACAAAATAAACAACTGATTGAATCCTAACATGCTACATGACATAGCAGGTCTCAACGAATAGAAACCATTAAATGAGAATAATCATATAAATAAATAAATAAAATAAATATATAAATATTGTTGTAAATGAAGATTCAGTGAATTCAGTGATTAACTTTCAGAGTGACTCCATTAGTCATATTGAAGATTATTCAATGTTTATAAATAACTTATTTATAAAAAATCTCTTGGTTATAGCAAACAACTGATCTGCCTCCCAAATAAAACCTAGACGAAGATCTTGGGTACTTGCAATTCAAAAAGAAATGGAGAGACCAAATCCGAAGGACTAGGTACTAGAAAATCCCCGTGTGAAGGCGGGCCACTCAAGTAGAATACCTTCACGGCTTCTCCTGCTTGTCGTAAAAGGCGACTGAATGGAGCAGCTGTCCGCTGTCCACTACCCAAATTGCTAACCTGTCCCTGTGTCATACGAGCCCCACCCCTACCCATCATACATGTCCTCATACCCAAACCTATACCCGAGGAGAAAACCTCCACTAATACAAAAACCAGTGGAAAAAACCACTGAGAACAAATGGACATGCATAGAACAGGTGGCTATGCATCATTCTAATATATCGCCACCCTAACCTCAAGGTGTAACACCATCGTGCCGAAGGGGTGCATGGCAAAAGGGGAAAAGAGGGTCACAAGCGATGCCCTAAGGAGGAGGCGAACCGAAGAGGATTATATATAGCCTTGGCGGAGTATGGGCGCACTGCCCCGCTGGACCGAAGAATCGACCTAACTCGTGGGAAGAAAAATGGAAAAATACCTAATAAAAAAGAAGGTAAGGATAGGGGTAGGAGAGTCTATGGAGGATATAGGCGAAGAGAGGCTGGCGACATTAGCGGAAGAGGAGGAAAAGGACAGCCGGAGGGAGAAAAATGATGAGCAAAAGGAGCAGAAAGAAGGAGAAAACGAGGACATAGGTGAAACAGTGGAGGAGAATGGCAGTGAAAACGAAACGGGAGTTAGTAATGACGAGAGTGAATGGACGACCAACACTAACAGAAAAAAGAAAAGGAAATCGCACGGAGAGAAAGGCATAGGAGATGGTGGAAACAAAAATGAAAGTAAGATAGATTTAAATAGAAGTAAAACAGAGAAAGGAATGTCAAGAATGAAGGGATGCATCGACGAGTTAGTAAACCTAACAAAGGCGGTGGCAAATACAAAGAATGAGATAAAAAAGGGAGCCGTAAAGGTACAGCAGATTTGGTGCGAAATGGAAAAAACATTGGAGAGCTAATGTATAGTGCTACAGAGGATATTGACAAAAGGGAAGTCATAAGAAAATGTGTAACAACAATAGGGATGCAAACAAAAATAACTGTAGCAACAACTACGAGGTGCGTAGGGACCCAGGTAGAAGTAAATTGGGAAGAGAACCCAGAATTACAAAGAAAATGGATTGAAGAACTGTATAAGAAAATGGATACGGCAGAAAGCACCAAAGAAATAAGTGAAGTAATAGATCAGGAACGGCCAGAGGAGGTTTATGAGAAAGTAACCGTCTGTGAAAAAGGAATTTTGAAGGCACCGGACGATGTGGCAATCTTGGTAACAGAGGATGCTGCTGACGCAAGAGTGAAGGGGGATTTTAGTGCAAGGTACCCAGACCTCCCTGGATTATACGTGGAAGAAGATGAAAATGGAGGAATTGGGGCTATGTCTCAGATAAAATGTACAGTAGAGGAAAATGAGAGAGAGAGAACATCAAAAAAAATTGTCCACAAGCTGAAGCAAAGGAGAGAAGAAGAACCAATGGTTGTTAAATTCTTCGCAGCAGCCAGGAAGCTATTCGACCGTATGGAAAGAATGGATAGAGAGAAGATAGGGATAGCAGCACCAGCAGCACTAAGAGTGGAAAAATCAAGAAAAGTGCTAGAGTGGGCAGCAAGAGGAAAGAAGGTAACGGCAACGATACACGGCAAAACGTTTAAGGAAAGGCAAATAGTAGCCACAGAAAAGAAAGGGATGGTAATCATCACAAAACCGAAGGACAAGCCCTATGCTGAACTTGTAAAAGAGTTAAGGGAAGAGCTAGGAAAAAGAGAGGATGTCGTCATAAACAAGGTGAGACAAACCAGACAAGAAGGCGTGGTCCTGGAATTAAATGGAGGCAGGAAAATGGCGAAACAAGTCAGGAATTTAGTAGCATCAAGACAAGGATGTGCAACAAGAGTAGTGGCAAAAGGTGGAAGAGTAAAGAAGGGTTTGATGCTGGCCGACATGGATGGCCTAACCACAGAAAAAGACATTGTCGAATCGGTGGAGAAATTTGCTGGTAGGGAGGAAGCATGTGAAATAGTTGGAAAAATAAGGATAAACAATAAACAGGGGTGAAAGCAGAATTTGTTATGTGGAGGTGGATGAGGACATAGCCTGAAGACTTTTAGTGGCAGAAAGAATAAAGATCGGGATGGTACACGTCACGGTAAAGGAGATGGTAAAGGCGACACGATGCTATAGATGCCAAGCACATGGCCACATAGCAAGAGACTGTGAGGGAGAAGCAAAAGGGGGGTGCTGGAAGTGTGGGATGGAGGGCCATGTGCAATCCCAGTGTCAAAGCAACACGGTAAAGTGCTTTAATTGTGACGAGGAAGGTTATATATCTACGTCCACTTAGTGTCCCAAATTCAGGGGAATTATCAGAAGAGCAAGAGGTGAAGGTGGAAAAAGGGTAGGGGGTTACTGACTAAGCGACAAAATGGGGAGTAAGCGTGAAAGGGTGTTAAGAGTGCTGCAAACAAATGTTGGGACGGCTAGGCTAGCTCACGACCTCGCTGTGGTCTTCGCAACCGAAAAAGAAATTGACATCCTGGTAGCAGCGGAGCCAAACCCCACGTTGGTGCGCAGTAGGGAATGGTTCGTAGATACGTCGGGCGTAGTAGGAGTGCGGATACTTAATAGAAAACTGAGAGTATATGGTATTGATATGCATGAGGGATTTGTGACGATACGTGTGGAGGGAGTAAATGTGGTATGCTGCTATATTTCACCGAATTGTACAGTGGAGAATTATGAAAGTAGACTGGATGAGATTATGAATGAGGTAAGATTATTGGGAAGAGAGTGTGTAGTGATGGGGGACTTCAACGCCGAGGCGGCGCAGTGGGATTCTCCCAGAACGGACGCTCGCGGACAAATGCTTATGGAATGGATAAGAACTCTGGACTTAGTGGTATTAAATAATGGTCAGGAACCAACGTTCGTGAGGGGAAATTCGCATTCATATATCGATGTCAGCTGTGCCACTCAGAATGCGGCGAGGAAAATTAGAGACTGGACCGTGCTGCCAGATGACACCGCCACAGAACACCGCTAAATTGGCTTTTCGATCGTCGGATTAGGGACTACCAACGTGGAGTCATCAGCGAACCAAACAGGAAGCAGATGTGGAGATAGAACGGACTGGCTAGCATTTGATGAGTATTCTAGATGGTTGATAGAGAGGAGAAGATGCCAACCGCCATCGGCAGAGGGACTTGAATCAATAATAAGAGAGACTATGAGAAATTGCATAAACGGGGTAGATGAAAAAAGAAAAATGCCTTATTGGTGGTGCGAAGAGATCGTAAATAAGAGGAAGGAATGCATTGCCATCAGAAGACAGGCTACGAGGGCAAGAGGTAGAGGAGAAGTAACCGAAGCTAGCAGAACGGATATGGTATACAATGCGCGAAAGAAGGAACTGAACAGGATGATCCGAGCCGAGAAGAAAAGGCACTGGAGAGAACTGTGTGACAAGTTGGATGAGGACGTTTGGGGTCAGGGGTACAAAATCGTAATGAACCAGTTCAAGCTGTACCCTATGTATGAGATGTCACTGGACAGGAAGCTTGAGGTTACCCGAGAGCTATTTCCACACGGCCATTGGCATGGACTGCAGTGGGACGCCGAAGCTGAGCGAGCTGTACCTTTTACCATAGACGAACTCAACGAAGCGTTGAGTGCCCTAAAGACACGAAAGGCTCCGGGACTCGATGGAATACCACCAGAAGCGGTGAAACGCATTGGCAGTATAGAGCCGACGTGGCTTTTGAACCACATGAATGTACTACTTGAAACTTAGCGATTTCCGGCAAATTGGAAGATCTCGAAGCTCGTGCTACTCCCAAAGGGGGAAGACAAGTATCGACCTGTTTGCCTTTTGTCGTGCATAGGTAAATTATACGAGAGGCTCTTAAGAGGGCGAATAGACACACTGATTGAGGAGTCAGGCGGACTGTCACCCAGGCAGTACGGCTTCAGAAAGAACAGGAGCACGGTGGATGCGCTAATAGAAGTCTTCCGGGAATTACGCGGGGTAGGGGTTAACCAGAGGTGGGCAATCCTACTGTTGTTTGACGTCCGGAATGCTTTCAACACATTAAAATGGAAAGAGGTCATGAAGGCCCTACGAGAGAGAAGGTGTCTGAGGTACTTGATGAATTTGGTCTCCGACTATTTGTCAGAGAGGAAAATTGTTGTAAAAAAAGGAGTAGTGGTTGACCTGACAGCTGTAGTGCCGCAGAGGTCGGTCCTAGGACCCACGCTATGGAACTTGGCATATGACGGAGTTGTGACCCAATAATATGGAGAGGGTGTAACACCATTCGCATTTGCGGACGACCTCGCTATGCTGGTAGTGGCGCGGGACAGGGAGGACCTTATCATTGTTGCACAGCACACATACAACCAAGTTGAGGAATGGATGAAAATGCATGAGCTAGAACTGGCTGGGGGTAAGACCGAGGCTATAATTCTCAAGGGACCAAGGAAAAGGGACGGGATAACATTTGAATGTGCAGGAAAGATAGTGGTTCCAAAGAAATGCGTGAGGCATTTAGGGGTCACTCTGAGTCAAAACGGAAAGTGGGGGGAGCACGTAAAAGCGGTGACTCAAAGAGCTGCGGTGAGACCCGCTGCATTGGGAGGGATCATGCCCAACATCGGAGGGCCCAAAACTGAGAAGAGGAGGGCCCTTCATTCTGTCGTGCAATCGATCGTCCTCTACGCTGCGCCGGTCTGGAGTTCTGCAGTTTTAACAAAGGCGTACAGAAAACAGCTCACCCGAGCAGATAGGAAGAGCCTATTGAGGGTGGCGTGTGCATACAGAACAGTCTCTGCAGAGGCGTTAGGAGTTATCACTGGGTGTACTCCAATGCACGTGCTAGTGAAGGAAAGAGGAAAAATATACGAGAGAAGAAATGAAGACATAGCAATAGAACATTTAAAAAAAGAAGAAAGGGAAAGGTCCATAATGGTGTGGCAAGAGGAATGGGATGAGATGAGAAGGGTGGTGCAGTGGACGAAGTCGTTGATTCCTAACCTGAGAACATGGATGTATTGCGGGCACCGGCGTTTGGATTATTTAAGGGCATACCTTTACAGATTTGGAAAGGCAGAAAATGACAAATGCCTGTATTGTGGAATATCGGACACTGTCTCACACACCCTATTGGTATGTGATAGATGGATAGTTGAGAGGAGCCTGCTTGAGAGAGAGTTAGGAGGTAGGGTGCAATCAGTCACGGAATTGGTGGAGGAGATGCTTAGGTCGTCAGATGGGTGGAGAGCAGTTCAGAGATATGCGAGGAAAACATTCGAAAGAAAGGAACAAGAAGAAAGGCGACCCGAAGATAGGCAGGGTGTCCAGGACCAAGCAAGAAGATAAGGCAGAAGGCAGAGTGAGATTTAACATGAATAGGGAGGAATAGAGGGAGAGAAGAATTCCGTCGTAGTGAGAAAGTGCTAGAATGCGTCAGAATTGTGTGTGAATGAAAGTTCGGGTGAATGCCGTGCCGGGGTTGCGTCCCAATCAGGGCGATCAGAGCGAGCGGCCTGGAAATCATCGTGGCCAAGCTGGAGTTCTGCATAACTGAGGCTGGAAGGCGGTTCTGCTCGCCTTCTAGGACCGATGTATGTTTCGAACATTTGGATCACCCCTCCTCATAAAAGAAGAAAAAAAAACTAAGTTTATGGAATGCTATAAAAAGCAACGAAAAGTAAAGACTTTAATAGAAAAACAGCTTTATGTTTATGCTTTAATATTAAACACAATCAGTACATAATATTAAAATTTATATTAAGTAATATTACCATTTATTTTTTAACAAAAGGGAAAGATAAAGTGGTATACCAGTTTTTTACCAGTGAGATTTTTAAGGAAGGCAGTGAAAGACTAAAAGGAAACAAAACATAGTGCAAAAACTATAGAGGCATAGCATTAGAACTATTAGAAGTATATAAATATTTAAAAATATTATTAAAAAAAGATTAATGAAATATGATAACAAAGTGATCCGAGAATACCAGGGCAGGTTAAGATCAGGAAGAACAACTACTCATCAAATAAGTATGTTAGTTAAAATAATACCTACCAAGAAAACTTAGAATTACATATTATATTATTTATCAATTTTAAACAGACATTAGACTCCATAAACCAAAGGATCATGGTGTATGAGGTCATGAGAACATTAGAAATACCAGAAAAGCTTATAAAGCTAGTGAGAATGACGCATAGAAACACAAGAAATAGAATAACAATGGGACAAAGTATTTCAATTTCACAATGAATAGAATTTAAAACAAGTGGATCTGCTATCAAATATTTTATTCAACCTAGTATTAAACAAAAAATTGTAATAAAGATCAAATATAAACACAAACAGGACTTTTTTCAATAGCTGGGAACAGTGCAAGTATATGCAGATGATGTGGTGTTAATAGCAAGAACAAAAAACATCTAGATAAAGTTTTGAGTATAATGTAGTATATGGAAATGTGAGGAGACATTGAAAAAAAGAAGAAAAAAGAGAGAGTCAAAAGATTTACGAAGGGGAGTGAGCATCAGGGTCACTAAATTCAATACTGAAAGCAAAAAATTGGTCAATAACAGCTAAACTGTGAGTCTATGATACAGTGATCAGACCCATGGTGATGTGTGCCAGTGAAACATGGATTATCAACCAAGAGGACTAAAAGAAAGTAGTGATCTGGGAAAGAAAGGTGTTCAAACAAATCTTCAGGGGAATACAGATAGCAGAAAATATTTGGAGATGAACAAATAAAGAAATAATGAGGATGGCTTTGTAACATTATATAGTTCTTGTCAAGTTTGTGTATTCCTTGCATATACTGCCGCCACTAGAATTAAATTTTTAAAATGTATTCATAGGGGAAACTCATATTTCTTACATACTAACAGTCTATTTTAACTGGTTTAACTAAAATATAAAATCTACAGTATTCATTTAGTACAGGTACACAAACAATATAATAATCACATTTTTAATGATTGCAGCAAAGGTGTTAAAATATAAGTTCAGTGAGAATTAGCTTGTTATTTATTTCCCTAATAGCATTTTACATATCAATATCATACAAAAAATTTTAGCTTGTCTACTTCCCATGTATTTCTAAGATATTAGGAAGTTTTAACAAAGAAATAGAAATGATTGTTTATTGCTTAAACTTAATATTGATTACAATGCAATTTAATAACCTAATAAACACATTGGCGGGACGTAATAGGACCCTGTCATTACACAGCTTATGTTTACACACATAATAAGTAAGTATACACTGAACAAAATGTAAAGTACACATTTACTTTGTGAGAATAATAAGCTATTTCACTTTGTTTCATCAATGTTACATATTTAGTTATATTTGCTATAATCCCAATATCAACTATAAGTGTTTTTAGTAAGCAAAAAAGTTTAAAATAAATAAATATGCAATAATTATGGATTTAATTACCTCTATAGATTATTTTTCCAAAAAAAGGAGTTTAGTCTCGAGTTGGTTAAGTCAATATATTTTTTAATTTAACCTTTAAGTATGCAGTTGCATGCTGCATCCAGTAGTTTCTTTTGTAGTAAGGGAAACCTTATTAGTCTCTTTTTTATAATGAGTTACGTTTTAATACTGTTTCTTTCAGGATTTACCTATTTGACTATAGTTTAAAGCTAGTTTTTGAGCTCTAAAACACTTTTTATTTTACTCTGTATACAATAATATAAACAGTATAAACACTGTAAGACACTAAACACTAAAATATGACACATGACATCCGAAATAACACAAAGTGACAAACGACAGTGAGTACTCGTCTTAAAAAGTTATGTGGCGACCACGGCCTCGGCACAGAAGACTCGTAGTGAGAAATTTTTGACAAACTTACGAAAGAACTGTAATTTAAATTTTTAGAAATTTAGTACATTTAAAATAATTTAATCTATTCTTCAACTAAAAATACGAATAAAATAGTGAATAATATGTCTATAGTTGCCTTAAATAAACTAAACCTTGTTAATTTTTCTATGCACACAAGATAAAATGTCACTGAACAGCACTGGTTCCGACTAAAATATGGCTCATTCTGTCTGCGCGAACGAGATGCGCGTACTTATTTTTTCAAGCAGAGTGGGCATTCTGATTGTTTATTATTCTGGGGCCACGGTTCCTAGACTTTTGTAGAAAATCTACGAACCGTGTGTGGCGACTACATCTCTTTATGATAAACTGACAAATGAGAATATGAATCAATTGTAGGTAGTTTGCAAATAATTGTAACGGGTCTAGTTTTTTTTTGTAGGCCAATTAATAATTCCACATTTTATTAATTATTTTTGGGCATGACGCTATGCGATAAAAAATGAAAATTACTTTTTTTAGATAAAAACTAATGTAATATGTAATAGAAAATAAATCGTTTGCTAGCTAATATAAAACTAACAAATCGTTTGTAGTACTTTGTTATACGAGCGCAAATGTCGTTGGGTTAGCAGCGCTGTTAGCGTCGGCCGACCTTTTAATGGCACTACCAAGAAGGTTGTCGTTAGCGAGTCCCCGTTGTCCCGACGGTCGGCAAGTGTTGCTAGGTGGTTGCTAGCGCGACCGGTCGCGTTAGTAGAACGCAGTTCACGGGTTGCACATAGCGCGCATTAAATTATACGTACATTAATTGCTGTTCCTTTTTTAAAAGGGAATCGCTTTGAAAGCCATCAAATACACACCAAAAGAACATATGCTTATACTAAAAAAACTGTGGGAATAAAAAAGCTGTGGGACGATATTACGAAACAAGTAAGTAAAGATGATAAATGTTACGTACTTTAATCCAGTATTTTGATCCAGTTTTCAGCTGTAGGTACAGGTATGTTTTAGATAAATCAAAATAATTTAACAAGTTTCGCTGTTTTTCTATTTTTTTTAGGTCAGTTCGTGCGTATGAAATGGAAAAATATACAAACTTATTTTTTTTTTCAGAAACTCCGGAAGTTCAATAAATCAAAGAGTGGGGATGGAGGAGGAAATAATTCTACTTTTTCTTGTCAATTTTTCAAACAAATGATGTTTTAAAAGATAAAGTGTCAGAATCGCAAAGAGATACAAATATTGATATCTAATACAACACTCATCATGAAGTTGCAGAATATCCAGACATAATTAATTTTGAAAAAGCTGGGTCAGAGTTTTCATAGAACTTGAGAAAAGAAAGATTGAATTATAAGAAAAAAACAGTCTAAAGAACGACTAATTTCCATTTTTAGTTAATTGCCATACATGAAACAAATACCCGTTAGAGGTTTCATGAAAGAAACTCAAATTACGATCTGTTATACAAGATGCAATTTTGGAGTAACTATCTATGGATAGTATTGAGAACACTTTTTTTAAATTTAAAGTATATAGGTATTTAAAATTGAACAAGGTAATTTTATTATTGAACTGTTTTTATTAATATAATTTATTAACTTTATTTATTATTTATAAAATGTTCTTATACTCGGTTCGCTATTTCCAGTCCGAACTGTCTAGTGAATTTAGTAATTATTTTTTTTGCGAAGTTAGTTACATTTTGACAGACTAAAAGTGGCTGGAAATTACTATACAAACAAACACACGTACTTATAGCCAATATTAATAATAAATACAGTAAATAGTAAAATTAAATAAAACTTTGGGAATTACCGACAATCAATATTTATTTATCTGCACCATATAATAAATAGTTATGTTAAATTATAACAACTAAAATATATTTTTTAAATATAATACTACCCAAAATTTGATGAGTTTAGTATACACTTCCACTATTTAGAATAATTCTTCTTTTTCAAAGGAAGAAGTCTGCAATAGTAGTATACTTGAGCTATTAATACTGAGAGAAGTAGGAATTGTTGTGTTGTAGGTTTCCGACAATGAATCTGTCAAAATATGCCCTAGCTAAGCGAATGGAGAATACACTTAGTTTATTAAAGTCTATATTTAATTTATATATACAATATTGCACTACTTTATTTTAGATTGACACTATTTATTTTCGCGTTACAATTAATACTCGATACAATTATATTTTCAGACTTGTTTACAATAAAATCCTATATATATATATATATAATATATATATATATATATATATATATATATATATATATATATATATATATATATATATTATTAATTTTTTTTTTTTTTTTTCTTGTTGTCTAGGGTTTAATTAAATGGTCACAGGTCGATTCAAATTAGAACAATCACTTTATTGTTGAACTCGTAAATTATAGGAATGAATATAACTAACGTAAACAATATAACGATAAAATAGGACCGGGGCTTAATAGCATAAATATGAACGTCTTTCGTCGTACGTCGTTTAGAGATGAGATGCCGTCATATGCATAACAATTCTTCGTCGTGAGTGTTCAACTTACACTGTGTACTCGACCTACCGTCGAGCATTCAGTAATGCTACTCTGGACTTCGGCTCGCGGTTCGTCATAAAATGGAAGTTAGAAATGGGATACGGAAATAATTTTTTATAAGAAGTTTTGTGAACAATTATGGATTTAAAAAAGTGTTATTTATTAATTTAGATATTTAATTTATATATAAGTTTACATTCTGATCTAAAAAGCCTAAATTTTTATAAAATTCTCGATAGAAAAGTAAAGAATTAACTTTAAAATAAGACGTCAATAGAATGAATTTAACTTTATTTTTGTAGTAGAATACTCGCGAACATTCAAATATCTAGGAAATAAAAGGATTCGAATATATTTTCTTTCAAGAATATTCGGGAACATTGAAATGATATAAATACTCTGTAATTTGGAGGATAAAGGACAGGGATGTTATTTAAAAACACTCATTGCTCATAAAACAATTACGCAAACAAAACAATATATATATATATATATATATATATATATATATATATATATATATATATATATATATATATATATATATATATATATATATATATATATATATATTATCAAAGTTACGTGTTGCAAATAAATGAAATGTAAAAATATAATGAATGAACTACAAGCATATACTGAATGAAAATAAAGAGCGACAAGCGGTTTTATAATATTAGTAAATGTGGGAACAGTGGGAACGTGTAAACAGCTTGGGTCCCGCTGACTCTGCTGGTAGAATTAACTGCATGTGCAAGGATCCTTATCGGCTCAGGTTGTTGGAAGTGGAAACCTGATACCCTGGGAATCGTCGTGATAAGGAACATTCGTTGGTACAATGCATATAACATATATATATATATATATATATATATATATATATATATATATATATATATATATATATATATATATATATATATGTATATATATATATATGTATATATATATATATATATATATATATATATATATATATATATAAATATAGCTGAATATGATTATATTTTATATTCAATGTAAGGGAAGAAGTTTTTCAATTGTTAAGTACTAAGGTATAAAGTATGTCTGAAAAAGTTGGCTATAAATGGGAATTTTCTTTATTATTAATTTCATGAAATAAACTATTCTTCATAAAAATTTCTGCATGGCATAGAAATCAATAATCAAATTTATAAACTTTTAAGTGGTATACAGCGAAAATCAAAAATATTGATTTATGCTTAAAAGTGAAGTGCTTTTAAAGTTAGGTACAGAACAAAATGTCATTTTAATTTGGTTGGAGGAATTAAAAATTATATTTAAATTTAGATTCATGGTACTTTAATGATATGTTAGTAGGTGCATTAATTTTTAATTTCATTTCTAATTTACCTTGTACATTAAACAAAATCAATAAATGCAAAAGTATTTTTTTATTAACTTTTTTCTTTAAATGTATTATTTAATTATTAGAAGGCTATGAATCTAAACTTGGACATAATTTTTAATACCTATAAACATTTTAAATTTACATTTTCTTGCATATCTAAATTTAAAATTACTTTCCTCTTCAGTATTGATTAATGAATTTGATTTCCCCGATGTACCAATTAATATTTTATAAGATTATTTATTAATGATGTCTATGTGATGCATAACCTTTAATGAAGAATTTTTTTTTTTTTTCAAGAAATTATTAATAAAGAAATTTCCCATTTTTGCCAACTTTTGCAGACATGAAACGGAAGACTTAAACATAACAAGTCAACATGAATAAATATGAACCTTTTAAAACGAGTAAATCGGTACTCACCGGAGGGACCGCAGACGTTCGGATACAATTAGCGTCTCAAAGACAATGAAGTCGACTTTACTGAAGTAATAAGACATTTACTCAACACGACACTACACTCTCTCTAACTTATCACTAACTCTCCTGAGTTAGTGATAAGTTATAGTCTAAAAAATCATTACGAAATTGACTGGCCAGTTGGTTGTGAAAATCAGTGCCAATAAAACACAAAACACACTCAAAACGAGTATAAATATTACATCACATAGATATTATGTCAAATCTGTGTCACTATCACTGTCGTCTCTTCAATTGATGATAATAGTTTGTATATTATGTGTAGAAAAATATGAATTCTAAGCTTTCATATGTGAGACTGAATTTTTCCAACTATTCGCCAATGTGGCGAAGTATTATTTCTTCGAATTTTGACTTATGTTGATGCCACATATGTTCGAGTGGGTTAAATACACAGTAATAGGGAGAAAGTCTTAAAATCGTATGACCCATATTTTCGGCATAATTATCACAAAAGTATTCTTCTTTTAATGCGAAGCTTTTTAAAATGCCCAATAAATCCTTAGTTTTATTTATGTGAAAATAAATATCTTTGTCATAATAGTAAATTATGTGTTATTTTCGTATAGCTTGAACTGAGTTTTTTATAAAGTGATAATGTTCCTTCTTTCAAGTTTACGAACAGACTGAAAAATGAAAAATGTTCAGTTTTAAAATGCAATGGTAAAATTATAATTAAGTAAATATAAAAATGCAAACTAATCTTATTACAAAGTTCATTAAAACACAAATCCTGGATCATCATTCTTAGGTGAATGACTAGAACAGGGCCGGCTCCTATAACTCCTCCCTTGCGAGTTCTTGGCATATTTCATGGAGTGAAAAATGCTCTTGGATTTGGTACAGGAACTGTAGGATCATCTTCTTCCGTAGGTGGTTCATCGTACGTTGGATGTGGATTTTCTTTTGTTCTTAACTTCTTAATAAAATGAATGGCTATGAAGATAACAATAATAATATTAATATATATCGATACATTTTTGGCAAAGTAACGTAAGTCACCAAAAACTATTTGTAGAAAAAACAATTTTTTAATTCAAGCTGGTTAAACTTATTTAAATTATGACTGAAAAATATGATAGTCCAATGGTTTGTGGAACGTTCCTAGATGCTGGAGTACCACAGGTTGAATGTGATTTTGATTCCTTTGGATTGTGTGAATTTCGTCGAGAAGGATATCCTTTAGAACAATTTCTGGAACTTCAATTTCTTCTTGAGCATTGGAAACTCTTAACTCAGGTAAGAGAAGTGGTTGGCCTTGGATAACTCCCTTCTTATTAATAAACGTTTTCTTATCTACTTTGAACTGGCATTGGTAAGGATTGGAAACTAGAAAATTTCCTTTTAATGTGGTAAAATCGGTTTTCTGACATATCGTCTGGATTTTAGTTTGGTTTACGAAGATGGCAATGTAATGTGAATCATTAACGCATTGGATGCCGCACCATAATCTGGGGTTTTTCAGTGCGCGCCAACCGCTTACGGAAGTGCAGAGCATGTAGACGTGAATTAACGTCATTGGCGTCTGGTAAAATTAAAATGCGAATTTAGTCAGGTAATGTTTGGTATTTTGCACATTAAAACAAATAAAATTCGCTTACTTTTATTCTTAAAACTAAAATTGATTATTATTAAATTTAAACAAAAATTTCATGTAACTTGGAACAAAAAAATTATATTTCACTTATGAAGAAAAATACAGAAAAAAGGAACTTATATCTAGGAATAAACTTGCACATGGATTCTTATTCTCAAATATCGTCTTTATTTTCTTTATGAAATACTGGAAAACATTCTAGGAATAGTGCAGGTTGCTCAGTACATTCAGAACAGTAATATGTTGTATCCTTACGATTCCCACTCTTGTAAAGCAGTTTACATCGTCTTTGTATAGATTTTTTACTGCCTTCTTTTTTTATAAAATTTAGGCGTATGTACAGAATGTGCAGATTTATTTATTTTACTTGATTTCTTTGCATCATTGTTGTGGGACAATAAGTAATCAATAATTTTTAGGCGATAGTCGTACAGTGACACTTTTGTTGAAGAATAATTGTTATATAACAAATAAGAATTTAGTAAAATTAGCTGGAATATATGAATCCCTAATTTTTGATTCCATCGCAAGGTTTTACGTTCACATGGGTAATAGGATAACATCTGATCGGTTATATCCACTCCACTCATAAATTTATTGTATTCCAAGATGGACTTAGGTTTAATGGTTTCCTGTCCTCTTTTATTTGTTGTACTTATTAGTTCTCCTTTATGTTCGGTAGAAATCATTAAAATTTCTCTTTTGTCTATCCACTTTTGTACGGATATATTATTGGCATATCTTGTTATAAGTTCTCCTTTTTTAATTTTTGTACTCAATAATTCTTTGGGAATATGTTTCCGATTTCTCCTGAGTGTGCCTGTCAGGTAATTGCGTTTCTCTAGTAACTGACTTGCGAATTGCACACTATTATAAAAGTTATCAGCATATACGGAATGGCCCTTATCAAATTTTCCTTCCAGTAATTTGTTAATAACATTTGCTGCATGTCCTCTACCTCCAATATCTGCATCTTGGGCTCCTGTATAAACCAGTAACTTTTGTACCATTCCAGTTGATTCACAGAGGAGGTACAATTTTACACCGTATTTGTGTCTTTTATTTTTTATGTATTGTCGGAACTGCAATCGACCCCTCCATAATACCATGGATTCATCTATACTTAAATTTTTTTGAGGATAATAAATATGGTCCATTCGGCTATTAAAATAATCAATTAACGGTCGTAATTTGTACAGTCTGTCTGCTGGCATCAATTCTGCTGATATGGGATTATCAGCAAAATGCAAACACCAAAGAATACTAGCTAGAGGGCGCTAGACAAGAGCACAGGATGACGTTAAGTAACGTCATCGGTACTGAATGGGTTCATTTGTTGTATTACATTCTCAGATATTCGGACGGGAGTTCTGCGGCAAGTTGTGGAACTGGTCTTCAGTTGCAATAATTGAAAGACACAATCTTCTTTTTCTATTCCAGCAGAGAAATCGCCATCAGTACAATAGAAATTGGGCTTCAGGTCCAGACAGGGCAGTGAGTGATATTGGTAATAATTTTCATTCATAGTCAGAAAGGTATTTCGAGGTATGATGGTACTGTGATTTGACGTAGGAATTGAATAAAGATGATAGTAGGAGAATATTTCTGGGTAAACAATAGGAAAGTGAACAGCGAAAACAATTTTTGTCTCAGAGTAATAGGCTTCTGTTTTTAAAATATAATATTTATAAGTATCAATGAAAAAGTTCTTCATTTTTTGTATGGTATTTTAAAATGATCTCTATAATAGAATTTAACTCATTTTTATCAATAATGCTATTATGTAAAATTCCAAATCGAGCAAAAGTAACGGCGTTTTTTATTTCATCTAAAAGTTGCAAAATAATGTTTAAGCTTAAGTTTAACTGATCTAACATATTTCTAGTCTGCAAATAGTCATTGAAATCAAATATAGATGTGCGTATCTTATCTACACCCATAAAAATAGTTTCTTGATTGTTCTTTATAAGAGTTACTGTTTCATTAAAATTTGCTATTATATCCTTGGCCAGAGAAATTTGTTAATTTACTTTTTTAACTAATATTTGATTATCATTTTGGAGTTGAGAGATGGCTTGGTCATAAAACAAGGCGTCACTGGAATCAAAATTACCAGAGATACTTTTAATTATAGATCCTAGACCGTCTATAAGACCTCTTTTTGATCTAAAAGGTGGCAATAAGGAATTAAATTTTTGTTCAGCGGATTTAAGTTGGAAGAGTAGAGCATGTTCAAAGTTATAAAGTTCTTGAAAATAAGGATGACTAAGGCCATCTTGAATTGCAAGTGTTACATTATCATATGCATATCTTATAGATTCTATTTCGTTACCTATAGGGGAAAGATCGTAGTAATGAAGAAATGTATGTATTTGGGATTTTACCTTTGATGTTCCTGACTTATACGGAAGGATTCTGGGATTATTTTGGAGGTTAGTTATTTGAACTTCCTGTGTCCTTACTAGAGGAAGGGCCAAGGTAGATAGGATTAGTAGCGTCCTGTAACAAGGTTGCTCGGTTAGTTTTTGGTCTTTTAAGGTTTTGTTTGTGTAATAATTTATTGCTGTGCACGTTTACGTGTGTTCGTCCGATATAGCTTTTTCTTTTTAAAATTTTGGATTAAGTTTGTTTCTGGTTAATGTTGTGTTTTTCTTGTACACATCAGTGTCGGGTAAATAGTCTAACGGTTCATGTCGGTCTTTGTTGTGACGTTCTATTGTAGATTCCTTTTGAGATATTAGCTTTTCGTTTAAAGATTTATAAATTTTTGCAGTAACTTCTCTGTGATTTTGGATATAATTATTAATTACAATTTGGTCCAAATTTATATCAAATATTTCTTTTGAATTTAAATGTCCATTCAGTATGTCAATTGGCTTCTGTTTCATAACAGAATGGATCGAATTATTGTATCCCAATACTGCATAAACCTTATCGTTTAGGATATCTATTTTATTGTTATTTTTTGCTCTTATAATTCTCAGATGTTCAATAATGGTGGAATGAAATCTTTCTATAACACCTTTCAACTGGGTACTGTTTGCGGTGACGTAATGTGTTTCGACTTTGTGAACATCGAAAAATTCCTGAACAACCGAATTTTTTAGTTCAGTTCCTCTGTCCATTACAACTAAAGAGGGAACACCATGATGAGACATAAATATTAGGAATGCTCTTGTTATTTCGATACTTACTAGTTAATGCTGTAAGTGTGTAAGCTTGTCCGTATTTTGAGAAAGTGTCAATAATTGTCAAAAATTTATGTCCTTGTGCAGATAGGGTGTCACAAAATATAATTTCCATTGGTTTTGACGGTGTTGGTGTAATAGATAATTTCTGGCGTGGAGGGTTTCGGTCATATTTATAGGCTTCATAAATCTCACACTTCGTTATGCCGGTTTTCATGGTGGATTAATAGTAGAGTTGTTTAAGTTTGGTTTCTGTTTCAAGTATGCCACGATGGTTTGTTTTTCTTTCATGCTATTGTCTGATAGTTTGGTGTTGTTCATCTTTGTCAGTAATGTCTCTTAGAATTGTCTTACACTGAATTAATTTGTAATCAGAATTTTTGAATATATTTCGCAACGCTTCTAGAATTTGGGAAATGTAATTCTGGTCCTGGTTTTTGAAATACACACCGTATATATATTTTGGATAAATATAGTTTATATTCGTATTCTTTTTTTCTGTTGTTTCCAGCAGTCTTTGTGTTTTCGCCGTATCTGCTCTTGTTTCCGCTGTGTACGTCATTATCGGTCTTATTGTTGATTTATATATCCTGGTTTTCGTTTCCGTTGAGAGGTATTTGTTTCTCCAGATTGTGTGGTTGAGACATCCTGCTGCTATGTTTGCATTGTTCACTTGTTTTTGTACTTCTTCTTCCAGTCTTCCGTAGCTTGACTAGTTTACATCGTCTCGGTTCCGCTGATATCACTATCGCTTTAGTTTTCTCTGTTGAGATCACCATGTTGTATGTGAGCGCCGTATCTTCGAATTATTTAATTAATCTTTGTAGGTCATCTTCATTTTCGGCTGTTATTATGGCGTCGTCGACGTAGCATATTATCTTTATTTCCTTTTCTCCCATTCTATATCCTCTTCTTTTTTTAAATTTTCATTATGATTTCATCCATTATCAGATTAAATATTAATGGGCTCAGCGAATCTCCTTGTCTACTTCCAGTTTCATATATAATAGGTTGCGATAGTTTTCCTTTACATCTTACCATAGCTTTGTTAATGGTTTTTACTAAATCCAGTGATATTCCCTTACAAGCAATTCCGCCTGCATTACCCACTAGGTGGATCGAGTAGCTTGGTGAGTGATGTTGCCGGTCCCAAGCCCGGATAAAGCAGGAGGGTTGTAGGGTTATGTTAGCAGCCTGCCATATAAAAAAGTCCAAAGAACCGGTGACGAGCCTCGGACAAGAGAAATTAATTAAAATAAAAAGTTATGATGACTTATGTTTAAAAACTTACATTAGACGCTTACCCATATCGTTACAAACAAATATAAGATTGAGAAACCCAGACACTTTAGAGAAAGCTATGAGCTTCGTTATCGAAGAAGAGAACTTTCGATATTCGTGACATCGCGGAAATAATTTAACTCACAAAATTATTTTAGACCATCATCGAGGCATAAACCTACCAGAAGCAATAACTCTAATCAAACTTTTATTCCTAGAAATAATTTTCAACAAAAGCGCCTTAATATGAGATTTCCACCTTACGAATATCAAAACATCAGACCGCAATACCAAAATAATTTTAATCTTACCAATATTTTTCAATCACACCAAAATCACTTCCGAAATTTCAATAATTATAATTCTAACTTTAATCCAACAATAATTCTAATTTCCAACCAAGGAACTTCCATAATAATAATCCTAATTTTCAACAAAGAAATGTTAATAATGAACCTCAAAATCAAAATCAATACCAGCCAGAACCGATGGATCAAATTCACGAAATACTTCCTTAAGAGCTAGACCACATTTTACCTCCACGCAATTATTTAATCAACAAATTAATAACGATCAAATACAATTCGAAAACCCCTTTGAAAATAATATTAACACTGATTACGAACACTCAACTCAAAGTTCATTAGACTATTCATTACCGCCTTACGAGAACAATTATGAAACTCAATCCAGTCCTTATCGCACTACAAATGAGACAAATGAAAGATCATATTATCACAATCCCTCTCGAAATATTGAAAACACAAATTTTTGCATGAGCCAAGAAAACTAAAATCCGACATAATATATTTAAATACAACGATAGCAGATTTACCACATATTATTATTCCTGAACTCAATGTCAGGTTTTTATTAGATACAGGGTCTTCCAAGAGTTTGATATCTCCACAGTAATGCACAATAAAATAATTAATATTCCAGCTTTTAACATTTTTAAAGAAAATCAATATAAGTTTTATGTTTTTAAATTTAGCGAAAATTTTAGCGAAAAAACACGCGACAAATGAACAAAAGAGCTCAAATTAGAGCTCTTCCAGTTAATTTACCTAATATAGCTCGAAGCTCGAAAGCTGATTTAATAATTACTTAAACAAAAATCAAGATTCCCAGGAAAAAATATCGTGGATGATTTTCTATTATTTATTGAGTCAACAGCTGATAGCAGTGACCAGTGACAATTGATGTATGAAAGTGAAAACAATCTTAACTGCGCAAGTCAGTACAAATAGATTCTGCTTGAAGGCATGTATCAAAAGGACCGTTCAGTTACCGATTCCGAAATGGTACATGGATCGCTTGCAACAACATGGTGTACGATACGAATCATCGTCCTTGTTTGCTTGGAACGTATTTTTTTAATGCGCATGACGAGGACAGTGCGAAGGAAGGTTTTCATGTCACTTGGAACGAACCTAATAAAACAATGGAAAGGGAGTGAACATCCCTTTCACACTGTAACTTTTAACGATCTGTCAGATAAGAGGAGAAAAGAAACAAATCAAGATGTGACTATTCCATATATTAACGAAAACGTTTCGTTTTGTACTTACAAAACAGCATAAGTCCAAATATGTAAGAGAGAAAGAAAAAAGAAGTACTTGTGACTCGTTTGGAAAACATATAATGTTTTGGATGGGCTGGAGTCAATAAAAGGGGCTATTTGTTGACTATTTTTTACTCGAGCTTTCAATTGTGTTTACAATTATTATTAAGAGCTGCTAAAAAATACAAAATATCTTACAAAGTTGAAGTAGAAATAAAAATTTTTGTTAACTCACCAAATAAAATTAGTTTTGTATATAAAAAAATGCTGCTAACATATTACAAAAAATATTAATATAAAAATGTCCTATTCATGGACGTATAAATAAACCATGGTCCTATTCTAATAAATGTTTCTCTGAAATTTTTAATATAATTTTGAAAAAGTTTCTTAACAAAAACAATTGAATTTGTAAATAAAATTGAATAGTTACAAATAAGCCTCAATGTCATAAATATCAACTTAAAAATAAAATTTTGTTTAAAAATTCTTTTTTGTTTAGTAACAAAAAAGGAAGATTTATTCACCATTGATAAATGCCTGAAAAAATGTAACAAATACATGGAAAATTAAATCAAAATGTGATATTTTACTGATTTCATATTATATAAACTAGATAGAAATAATATAATTATAAATTTTGCTTAGATTTTGAATTTCTGATCTTTTGTTTCAATTATTATCACTTTTGCTAATACAAACCATTTCCAAAAAAGTTGTTTTAAATTTATTAATTTCACTACATACAATTTTAATATTATAAAAATCCATAATTTGGTCTTTGTCTATTACATGCTCTGCCTAAGCACAAGATGGTGTCTTAATTCTGCAATCACTTTTGTGAGAAATAATGCGATTTGAGAGATTTCTTCCAGTCTAACCAACATACTCAGCTTCACACTGAGTACAACTAATGCTGTATACTACATTTGTTTTATTTAATTTGTCTATAGGATATTTAGTTTTGGAATATAAAGATGAAATAGTTTTGATGTTCTTTGTTGCTATTTTTATATTGTCAATAACCTTTAGTGTTTGTATTAATTTAGGTATTAATGATGGTATAAAAGATAGTGAATGATAATAGATGTTCTGATTGTTGGATACAATGTTCTGAGATTTAGCAAAAAAGGGTGTTAAGTTATTTATATTAAAAAAATTAGAAAAAAACATCCTATGTAGCATATCTGGAGGATAAGAGTTTTCAATAAAAATATTTTTTAACAATTGAAGATCTTCTTGTAGATAGTCTGGATGAGAAAGTTTTAAAACACGTTCTTTTAATCCTGTTATAAGGTTCATTTTCAACTTATTTGGATGATGAGAATAATAGCTTATAAATCTATTACTACATATGGGTTTTCTGAACCATCTGGTTTTCAACATCTTGTCTGCATTTCTTACAATTCTCATGTCAAGGAATGATAGAGAATTATCTACCTCTTCCTCAAGTGTAAATTGTATATGTTGATTATGATTGTAGAAAATGTTGACTGTTTCAAGAATTTTGTGTTTAGGAAGTGCCAAAACTAAATCATCTACATATCTTTTGATAAACGGAATGAAAAAAGTGCAATTGTTGATACAATCACTAATAACATCATCCATGACAGCTAGTTAGAATGGGTGAAAGACTAGATCCCATAAGGCGATATATATATATATATATATTATATATATATATATATATATATATATACATCCTACCATCAACGGAGCGTCCGTACATTGTCTTTTTACCGTCAATAGAGCGTCCGCCTACATCAGGGCGTCCGTATATGGACGCTCTAATTTTTCTTTGCTTAAAGTGCCTAAAATGTCATCCAGAACCACTTTACAAATTTTTACGGGGACGCCTTATGATGGTTTTTTGTAAAAATATATACGATGAATGTATATTATAGTTTGAGACTTTGACGTCGAAAGCGCGCTGGTCAAGCTCTGCGTATACTTTTCAGAGTATATTATCATCAGTTCTATCGCGTTTAGGGCGTCCGAAGTGTTGGCAACGGTGGATTCGATACACATGATCTGTGCCTAATAACTTAATAAGTTTAATTTTATTATCTTGTTGTATTCTCGACACCACACAGAGAGAATATGTTTCCTAGGAGGTAGTATTGGAAAAGGATATTGGAAATCGTATAAACTTTTATGTTTTTAATAATTACTAAATGTTTTACACTTATTTAAAAGACACCTACCACAAAATGTACATTTTCTTATAGGAAACGTAAATAGTGGGTACTTAAACAAGAAAACAATGTATTTGCAAATAAAAAAAATCAAACAAAAATAGTTTTTTGTACTTTTTATTTATTTCAAAAAAATAATATATTAATTAAAGGATGCCATCATTTATTAAAAAAGTATAGATTAAAATAATTGTCTATTTGTTTACATAATTCACAATTCAAATCAGTATCTCGATAAAAAATCCAGGTAGTCCAATATATTTCGGTACCTTTTAAAAACTTTCACTACTTAAAACCTACTTAAGTTAACAAAATTTTGAAACTTTAAAACATCTCGTTAAAAAGTATTTTTCTTTTACAAACTATGTACAAGTTTAATGTTGCTAAACTGTGGAAATAATACTGGTTATTATCCAAATTATTACTTATAGAAATCTTTTATAGGTTTGCTTTCCTAGTATAATAGACTAGGGAAATGGAGGTTTTTGTGACCATCCAAAGTAACAGATAGCCACCTAGTGTTTCTGGTGTTTTTGGAATCCAATAATAAAACCTAATAGTTCGCAACCAAAATTACGCTGCAAAATGAAAGTTATTAACAATTAAGTGCAAAAAACTTCTATTTTCTACTTTTTGGCTCTATTTCAAAATCAAGATAGTTGATATAAAATTTGGAATAAGCAGTTTGAAGTGTATACAAAAACCCTAAAAATGACGGTTTTTAAAATTGAGAATACTTATTTGTTGTTACGAAAATTGCAAGAAACTGTTAAATTTGATAAGTTATTAAATAATCGACAATTTTTTTAAAAAATAACCTACGACTTGGTTACTTTGTAAAAAGATGGAGTTTTTAGTATTCAATAATTGCTTAAAATTTTAAGTCAATCGGTCTAATAGTTTTTGCAAAATTGGAATTGTTATATAAGTGAATATAAGTATATATAAGTGAATAAAATATATTATTAGACATAAACAAAAATAAAATTTAGCATCGCAAAATTTCATTGAACAATTACTGTATTTTTTAGCTTATAAACAAATAGAATCACTTTTTTGTCATTGCTTGTAAAATAGTAATTTTTTATTAGCTAAATAGCTGACATTTTCACGCTCATTTTAAATTTAAAAAATTGGTCCTAGCTTGACATGGACCAAAGTTAGCAATTTTTTTTAAATGCTTATAACCTATTTGTTTGTAATAATTAACGAACCTAAAAATGCCATTTTGAACAAAAGAAAGTAAATTTATTGTATATAAAAAATTGGAATGGTAGCAATTAAACACAATAACTGGTGGAGCTTCAAAAACGCTGCTAAAATTTTGTCTGTTCAGAATAAAACTTTTGGAGCCAAAAAATTTAAGAGTTCATAAATTGTACTCAAATCTTAGCATGATATAGAAAGTGTATCTCTGGAACTTTTTAATGGATTTTGATAATTCTACTTTTAAATTGTAATAACTCATAGCGTACAATACGAATATGCAACTTTTTAATTAGTAATTAGTTAAATAAACTATCTGATTTGTTTAAACATTTTATGAGAAATTTTTTTTGTAAAATATTAAATTGTTAGGGGTTAAAATTACTAATAAATGTATAACTTCATAAAATATATTAAAGTGAACAAATTATCAATAAACATAGTTTATATTTATTCAAGAATTTCTTAAAAAAACACATTTTTTAAAACCCAAATTTTGGGTAGTAATTATATTTTACACTATATGTGTTCATATTTTTCGACCATTTAATTCAAATAACATCTTACTTTATTAAAATCGCGAACAATATTGTAGTGATTCAAAAATGGTTTTGTAGGTAAATGTAGGATTCACTTTCTAAAAGATCGTCGTTTGTTTTTAGCTCATTCCAGTTATTAAAGTTTTCATTTGTAAATCAGCATTCCAAAAAAGAATTTTTAAGCAATGAAAATAACAAAAGACAGATTAAATTATTAAAATCGGCTTTACAAAATGCAGGTTTTTATTTAAAATGGTCGACGAATATACTTACTTACTTACTGCGTGGCGTTACAACCCTTCGTGGGTTTTAGCCGACTCGACAACATGCCTCCACTGTTTTCTGTCTTGAGCAACCTCCATCCAATTCTCCACGCCCATAGTGCTTAGGTCTCCTGCTATATTATCTCGCCACCGGAGACGAGGGCGTCCGCGTGGTCTCCTTCCAGTTGGGACTTCCTGCCACACCAGTCTTACTGTTCGTTCGTCAGAATGTCTTCTGAGGTGTCCTGCCCATTGGAGTCTTCTGGACTTTATTTCTTTTATGATGTTGGCGTCTGGGTAAAGTTCTTCAAGCTCTTTATTAGTTCTTATCCTATATTGTCCTGATGTTTCATCAAGCACCGGACCAAAGATCTTCCTTAGGATTTTTCTTTCCCAAACACGTAGTCTCTCTTCATTTGCCTTTGTCATCGTCCACGTTTCGCTTCCATACATCACAACGGGTCGTATGATTGTTTTATAGACCTGTATCTTCGTACGTCGTGTTAGTTGTTTTGATTTTATAAGGTTTTGGAGGGCAAAAATACATCTGTTGCCGGCCTGAATCCTGTTGTTTATTTCTTGTGATCCGTTATTGTCTTCAGTTATTGTTGTTCCAAGATACTTGAATTCCCTAACGCGCTCAAAGTTAAAGTCATCGATGGTAATGTTCTGACCGATTCTGTCTCTGCTTTGGTTATTGCGGCTCATATACATATATTTCGTCTTGTTTTCGTTGATTTGGAGCCCCATCTTCTCTGCTTCCTTCTCAAACCTTACGAAAGTCTCCTTCATCCTTAATCGCGTGTTTCCTATTAGATCTATATCGTCTGCAAATGCCAGTAGTAAGTTTGGTCCTTCTCGATGAAATACTGTATTCGGTTTTTCGATTCTTGCACTTCTGATTATGTGCTCCAGAGCTAAGTTGAAGAGTTGTGGTGAAAGTGCATCTCCCTGTTTTAGTCCATTGTTTATTTCAAATGTCTCCGAGTATTGTTGTCCAACTCTCACCTTACATCGTAACCGTTCCATACACATCCGTATCAACCGGACTAGTTTTTTTGGAAAGCCAAGTTCCTGCATCGCTGTCCACAGTCTGTCCCTACATACTCTATCAAATGCTTGTTTAAAATCTATGAACATCTGATGAAGCTCACGATCAAACTCCCAGCATTTTTCCATTATCTGTTTTATTGTGAATATCTGGTCAATTGTAGAGCGGCCCGGTCTAAATCCGCATTGATAATCTCCAACAATTTCTTCTGTGTATGTTTTGGTTCTTTCTAGCAGGATGTTTGCAAGGATTTTGTAGGTGGTGTTTAGGAGTGTTATTCCCCTGTAGTTAATACATTGCTTTTTGTTTCCTTTTTTGTGTATTGGTACAATAACCCCTTCTTTCCATTCATCTGGCATTGTTTCTTCTTGCCAAATGTCTTGAATTAGCTTGTATATCGAACTGTACAACGCTTCTCCTCCATGTTTTAAGCACTCTGCGGGTATACCATCGCTACCTGGTGTCTTATTATTTTTGAGTTTTTTAATTGCCTGTATTACTTCTTCGTATGTCGGGTATTGGTCTTCTATTTCAGCTGTATGTACCTCTATGTTTGATGTACTTCTGCTAGATTGGTCATTCAATAGTTGATAGAAGTATTCCTTCCAGGTTTTTAAGATTTCCTTGTCATCAGTGATAAGCTGTCCACTGTCGTTTTGAAGAAAGTTTCCTGTTCTTGCTTGGTACCCGGTCTTGATATCTGAAACTCCTTTAAAGAACTGCCTCGCTTGTTTGTTCTTTCTTTTTTCTTCTATTTCTCTGATTATTTGTTCCTGATACTCTCTCTTCTTCCTTTTCATTAGTTTTCTTGTCTCTGTTCTTCTTTGTCTATACATTTCATTGTTGTTGTGCGAGGGGCTTTTGTAGCATGTTCCTTCTAGCCATATTTCTTGCTAATATGGAGTTCAGGCAATCATCATCGAACCATTTTTTTGTTGTTTTCTTTTTGTGTCCTAGTATTTCATCTGATACGCTTGTCAGAGCTACTTTGATATTTTTCCAAGCTGAGTCTATGTTGTTATAGTTTTCTGTCTGTGCTAGAGCGATTTTTATAGCCTTTTGAAATTTCTGTTCTGTCTCCTTATTACGTAGAACTTCGGTATTCCATAATTGTGTTGGTGTATTCTTGTGTGTTTTTTTGGACGCTATTCTTGTCCGAATAGCGAATATACTGATTGTCCAATAATTAGTACAGCTCTTTAAAATGCTATTTAAAATTTTGCTGTGGATGTATACAACATAGGTCAAGATGTAGATTTAATAGTAATTTTTACACAGTACATTGGTTCAATAAAAAAATATAGACCGAAAGCTGAGATGGCAAAACATTTATTTCATGAAAGAAACCTTAAATAACCAGGGAAAACACGATAGGGCAATATTTGATAGCGACAGTTTCAAATATCAAAATTTAAAACATATTATTGGATTTTGTTACATTTTTAAATAATACATGAAAAATTAAATTTCAAGGCTCTACCTGTTTCGAAAATAGGGAACTCCGTAGAGCCGTTTTACAAAAAAAACTCTATTTTCTGTAGCAATTTATGTGTAAAATGTACAAATGGAAACTGTAATAATTGGAATGAGCTAAAATAAAACGACGATCATTTAGAAAGTAAATCCTACATTTACCTACAAGACAATTTTGAATCACTACAATAATGCGTTTTTATTATGTGAGATGTTCTTTGAATTAAATAATGGAAAATAGTGTGAAATATAATTACTTCACAAAATTTGAGAATTAAAAAATAGGTTTTTTTAAAGAATTCTTGAATAAATATTTACATTGATAATTTGTTTATTTTAATGTTTTTTTATGAATTTATACATTTATTAGTAATTTTAACCCACAAAAATTTAATATTTTACAATTTTTTTTATAAGATGTTTAAACAAATTAGATAATTTATCTAAATAATTACTAATTAACAAGTTACATATTCGTATTGCACGCAATGATTTAATACAATTTAAAAAAAGAATCATTAAAATCCATTGAAAAGTTCCAGAAATAAAATTTCTACATCATGTTAACTCTTAAATTTTTTGGCTCCAAAAGTTTTATTCTGAACAGACAAAATTTTAGCAGCGTTTTTGAAGCTCCACCAGTTATTGTGTTTAATTGCTACCATTCTAATTTTTTATATACAATAAATTTACTTTCTTTTGTTCAAAATGGCATTTTTAGGTTCGTTAATTATTACAAACAAATAGGTTATAAGCATTTAAAAAAAATTGCTAACTTTGGTCCATGTCAAGCTAGGACCAATTTTTTAAATTTAAAATGAGCGTGAAAATGTCAGCTATTTAGCTAATAAAAAATTACTATTTTACAAGCAATGACAAAAAAGTGATTCTATTTGTTTATAAGCTAAAAAATACAGTAATTGTTCAATGAAATTTTGCGATGCTAAATTTTATTTTTGTTTATGTCTAATAATATATTTTATTCACTTATATATACTTATATTCACTTATATAACAATTCCAATTTTGCAAAAACTATTAGACCGATTGACTTAAAATTTTAAGCAATTATTGAATACTAAAAACTACATCTTTTTACAAAGTAACCAAGTCGTAGGTTATTTTTTAAAAAAATTGTCGATTATTTAATAACTTATCAAATTTAACAGTTTCTTGCAATTTTCGTAACAACAAATAAGTATTCTCAATTTTAAAAACCGTCATTTTTAGGGTTTTTGTATACACTTCAAACTGCTTATTCCAAATTTTATATCAACTATCTTGATTTTGAAATAGAGCCAAAAAGTAGAAAATAGAAGTTTTTTGCACTTAATTGTTAATAACTTTCATTTTGCAGCGTAATTTTGGTTGCGAACTATTAGGTTTTATTATTGGATTCCAAAAACACCAGAAACACTAGGTGGCTATCTGTTACTTTGGATGGTCACAAAAACCTCCATTTCCCTAGTCTATTATACTAGGAAAGCAAACCTATAAAAGATTTCTATAAGTAATAATTTGGATAATAACCAGTATTATTTCCACAGTTTAGCAACATTAAACTTGTACATAGTTTGTAAAAGAAAAATACTTTTTAACGAGATGTTTTAAAGTTTCAAAATTTTGTTAACTTAAGTAGGTTTTAAGTAGTGAAAGTTTTTAAAAGGTACCGAAATATATTGGACTACCTGGATTTTTTATCGAGATACTGATTTGAATTGTGAATTATGTAAACAAATAGACAATTATTTTAATCTATACTTTTTTAATAAATGATGGCATCCTTTAATTAATATATTATTTTTTTGAAATAAATAAAAAGTACAAAAAACTATTTTTGTTTGATTTTTTTTATTTGCAAATACATTGTTTTCTTGTTTAAGTACCCACTATTTACGTTTCCTATAAGAAAATGTACATTTTGTGGTAGGTGTCTTTTAAATAAGTGTAAACATTTAGTAATTATTAAAAACATAAAAGTTTATACGATTTCCAATATCCTTTTCCAATACTACCTCCTATAGTCTTATACGCCGTTTTTGGGAAATATTTATTGACATTTGCCACTTCGGTTTTGTCATTTGCAACGGATTTTTATAGTTTTGTCCTGCAATCGATTAAATTGAAAACTTAGCTAGATGATGTATTAAATTATAGAGAAGTAACAGCGCTGAAAATAGCAACATATTAAATATATGTAACTCTAAGTTAAGTCTTTACCTAATTTAATATTTTCATACCTTAGAGTTCATATTATTCTATAGGATGTTATTTTTATTAAATTTTCCATTACATTTAAGAATTTAGGTCGAAGGTTTGCTTTCAATGCTTCGTAGGAAGTGCCTAACACGAAAGTATGAGAATTTCGGAAACATACACTAGCTTTTCATTTATTAATAAATATATTTTAGTAACGCTTATTTTAATGCGCAATAAAAATAATATCAGGCAAATACGAATGTGGCCAAAACGATAGATAGTATCTTTAAAAATATGTAAATATACATATTATGGTTTAAAACTTGACTAATTTTTACAACACTACACTACACTCAGATGTAGTCAGTGGCGCTCCATATTGCATAGGCTCCCTAGCTAAAACTAATGATTTAAGATAAAATTTTGCAAACCATTTAAATAACGACTTTTTTTTCCTTAACAAAAAGGAACCGATTAGAAATTTCAAAATCTAGTCGCATTTGACATATGAAATAAATGTACTCAATCTAATAAATATTCGATTTTTGGTAATATTTGTCTATGATCGCTATAAATTTGAAATATTAAGGAAAACACATTTTGTAATTTTTTATGGCATGATTGGCGGTTGAACCTTCAACGGTAATATATTTATAATACAGATTTCATAACTTAACGGCTTGAGTAACAATTAATTAACATATCTGATATGCCATCTTGTGTGCCGGCCAATTAGGGTTAACAAATGTTTTTAGCTTTTTTAGAAAATTCTAATATTTTAAAAAGGCTTTTCGGTTTGGAATTCGAAACGTCATTGTAAAAAAATGTAATTTTAATTATAATTAATCTGGCTTATTCCCATAAATATATTTTCTGTTACTTTTGAGTATTTCAGTTTTTCTTTTTTCAATACTATTTACAAATTCAGCCAGAAAAAAAATAAATTATGTATTAATATTTATTTAGTTATCGCACCTAACGCATAATATATCTTAAATAATCATTTTTTAAAATACGTACTTCTGCCGGAGCTAAAATATACGAACATATAATAATAGATAATGGCAACATCGCAGGACGCTCTATCGTCTATTAAATGAACGCAAAGTGTATATAGGGACGCTTTATTGGCGGTTAGATGGATGATTTTTATATACACTAGGACGCCTTATTGGCGGGAAATGTGATGGACGCTCCATTGATGATCAAATGTACAATTATCAGTTTTTTCTTGCAAAACATTTTTGAAACATATTACTCATATAGAGTATATTACTTGTATAGGAGAAAAAAAGCTGTTCTTACTGTTTTTTAAAAATCGGACGCTCTATACATGGAGAGTGTAAAGACGCTCTAATGATAGCGGATGTATAGATTTATATATATATTATATATATATATATATATATATATATATATATATATATATTATATATAGTATGTATAAACTTTGAAAAATTAAAGGCTGATATCGAGCACAATTTTATTCATCAAATCTTGCCCAAGTATTTTCGCTTTTTAAAGCGTCATCAGGGGCATTTCGTCAAATTTGGGCTATCCAGCAAGCGCAGAATGTAATAAACATGAAAATAAAACATCAATTGTACATAACAGTAAACTAAACAAGTACAAACAGTCTAAAATTATTTAAAAATTATTCGACGCTACATTCTTGTCGGCAACAGGAGAGAGATTTAATAGTCTCTCTCCTATTGCCTTCGAAAAGGCCTTTGACCGAGTAAACCATAACAAAGTTATAGGTGTCTTGCAACAGGTGGGAATTGATGACCGAGACCTCCGTATTATCAAAAATTTGTATTGGTATCAATGTGCAAACATACGAGCTGGACACAACACGACGGACGCAGTGGAAATACGACGTGGAGTGAGGCAAGGATGTATTCTATCGCCTCTACTTTTTAATATCTACTCTATCTATTTTCTATTATAATATCTATTTATTTTCAAAGAAGCCTTAGTTGAAGATGCAGGCATTACAATCAACGGAATTAATGTCAACAATATCAGATATGCAGACGACACGATACTTATTGCCTCCAATCAAGAAGACCTGCAACTACTTATAAACAGGGTAACCGAAGCATGTGATGAATATGGGCTAAAACTTAAAACTGCTAAGACAAAATTTATGGTTGTCAGCAAAACGGAGTTACAACCAACGAACATCAGAGCGTATGGAATAGAGTTAGAAAGAGTCCACAATATTACCTACTTGGGTGCAAACGTTAACGATAACTGGGATATAAATAAAGAAATAAGAATACGCATTGAAAAAGCAGAGCCGCCTTCTATAAATTAAAGAAAATTCTAATTAATAGAGATATTACGTTAAACCTTAAAATCAGATTAATACGCTGCTACATATTCTCCACATTGCTGTATGGTATGGAGAGCTGGACCCTTACAGAGACATTAATGAAAAAATTAAAGGCCTTTGAGATGTGGATTTATCGACGAGTATTGCGGATAAGTTGGGTTGATCGAATAAGAAATGAAATAGTTTTACATCGAATGAAAAAGAGCACAGAAATAACAAAAACGATAAAAATTCGAAAGTTACAATATTTCGGTCATGTAATGAGACATCCAGAGAGGTATAACCTCACACCTCATAATACAGGGTAAGATCGCCGGAAGGAGAGGCCCAGGCCGACGAAGAACATCCTCGCTCCGAAATCTCCGAGAATGGTATCAAGAAACCACCGCTAATTTATTTAGAGCCGCCGTAAATAAAGTTATTATTGCCAATATGATCGCCAACGTTCGATAATCGGACAGGGTACTGAAAGAAGAAGACACTATTAGAATCTACAATAAAACCATAAATATCTCTAAAAATAGTTACTTTATTAAAATAGGTTTATTTCAAACTGCAAAACATTATCTCTATTGATGAAGTAAATTTAAATATTTCAGTCAGAATCATCGGATGAGTCACTACTCACTGGTTTTCTCTTTTTTCTTCCTCTTGTTTTCTTTGCAGAACCTTGTAAAGGTCGTTTTTTGGTCGATTTGGGTACAGGTGGCGGCGGCATTGCACCATCTTCTTGCAATTCGAATACCGATTTTATGGCTGTCTCTAGCTCTGTAGCCATTCCCTACAATCACAACATGGGTTGGTTATAAAAATTGTGAAATAAAATAAGTAAATTATTATGATAATAATAGTATTAACAGTAATGATAGGATAAGCAGCTAATATCGAATATTCGGTTAAGTTCTTGGCCGACGCGCCTAATATTCGGCAAAAGATATAATGCGTGACAGGTCACGTTTTATTCATTCATTGCAACAGACTATCAAGGAATCGCTAAAATCTCAAACAGCAATAACTTAACTTAGCAAATTAGCAACTAGTACAAAAAGTAGGCATACGCTGAAATTTTACCCATTAATCAATAGAGCAATTATTAGAACAAAAGCGAACTGTCTCTTTGTATATAATAGATCACGAATCTTTAAATATTTAACAAGTTCTCAGTAGGAGTTAACGGAACAATTTATTAAGATTGAGATAGAGTAAATGGAGAAGTAGTTGAAAATTTCAGGGTTACCAAGACAAGGCTACCAACTTATTCCCATTTTGATCAAAATATATGGCGAAGTAAAATGCGAAAAGCCATTAACGGATGGAATAGTGGCATTGCGGTGAAATAAGAATGAACAAATTATTACAAAACATTGAAATAATCAGCACAAGGGTAGGTCTTAAAATAATCAGTAGAAATTAATATAGCTGTTGCCGATTAATTTATCTATCTAGGACGGTGAAATACATTAACGAAAATCTGGAAAAGTCATAAAATAACCATCAACCCCAACATAACAATATTTTTCTTGTTTTTCAGTATGCTGCTGAATGCTGGACTCATAAGGAGAGTAGTAAAACGCTCATAGGCGCGTTCCAAATAATCTGTTTGAGACGAATGATTATAATCCCCTTGGCGACCGGAATAACAAATGAGTCAAGAACATCAGCTAAAGATGTTCACGCAACAGAACAAATAGTAGGTTATTTTGGGTACGTATTTTGAAGTATTAGTTTTAAGAAACTTGCCATACAGGGACAAGTCGAACGAAGAGGTACAGCAAATCAACCAAACGGTACACGGTCCACATTATCATAGTTCCGCTCTCAGAATGTGCGAGAATGCTGAAGACATATGGAAGAATGTCAGGGAAGATCAACTTATGAAGTCATGATAGCACTACTCGTTCTGTGTAGCTGACAGGAGGGCATATATGAGGGAATATAAAGCGCTCATATCGGCCAAATTTGTCATTAGCGTAAGGTCCGCTTGTCATTATGCTAATTTCAGTACTGATTTCAGTACTAAAAATGAGTTAAAAGTCGATTTAGTATGAAAAATGTGGGTTTGTGTTTGCAACTATCTTAATTTTGTTTTATGATTAGAGTAAACTAAACACACAGGTAAATAATGATGGCGAAAAAGAAGTTAAAATTATGTGCAGTAGCTTTAATTGTAATATTGATGCCAAAGAAAAAAAATCAAACACTGCTTTAAAAATGCGTATATGCAAAGGAATATTAAATATGTTGAATGAAGAATAATTAGTAGATGTATATAAAAACTTTTTACGAATGAATAATAATTTGTTTAAAAAATTGTTCTCACACCAGTTGAGAATAACCTCACTTTTAATTATTATTACATCATTTTTAGTACAAAAAAATAGAACAGGCTCTACTGAATCGGCGCGCGCATCCAATTTTGTTGATACAATATTTTTAGTATTAAATTCAGTACTAAATTTAGCATAATGGCAAGCAGACCTAAGGTTTTTATAGCTTATAATTTTATATTATAATTCCACGAGGAAACTAAGTTCCTGTAGCTGGCTGTATACCATATATCACAAAAAAATTTGTTAAAATCCTTTATAAAAGGTATATAAAATTGCCTCAAACGGCTATCACAAACACATTGCAAAACGTTTTCGGATTAAACAATCCATCATCAGTGCAAACGGTTGTACATGCTAGTAGCCACCAAAATATGTGGGTAAAAACCCCTTAAAAGTTATAAATTTGAAATTGTTTTACATTATTAGTGTTTCTAATTTGTGATGGTTAAGTTACCGTTGGATAGGTAACATGGTGGCGTATGACTCTACATGAGTAAAATGGAGGCATTTTACTCATGTAGAGTCATACGCCACCATGTTACCTATCCAACGGTAACTTAACCATCACAAATTAGAAACACTAATAATGTAAAACAATTTCAAATTTATAACTTTTAAGGGGTTTTTACCCACATATTTTGGTGGCTACTAGCATGTACAACCGTTTGCACTGATGATGGATTGTTTAATCCGAAAACGTTTTGCAATGTGTTTGTGATAGCCCGTTTGAGGCAATTTTATATACCTTTTATAAAGGATTTTAACAAATTTTTTTATATTATAATTGTTCAAAACGATACTATGTAATATTTGTTGCATCCCAAACTGCTAAGAGTATAGTAAAACGAGGTTGCATTTTTTTATAGATTTCCGAGTCAAAATCATAAAAAGCATCAATGTGAACTGTGAATTGCAGCTATAAAGTCTAATTTATATAGAAAGAAACTTTTATGTAATAATTACTGTAAGTCCAGGTCCATATATTTTTACAACGTATTAACTAGTTTTATAACACTTTTCCATAAGTCAATAGCAGTATTATTATAATATAATTTATATATTTACAATAGTAAATACGCATTTACAATTGCAAATGTGAGGTTAAAATTAGGATCACAAAAAAATCAATATTGAAATGATTACTAAAATTCGTTTTAAGGACAAATAAACTGAAATTATATAAAAATTGGTTTAATAAATATAAAATATATAAATTGCTATTAGTTTATTGTTAAAAAAAAACAAAATAAGCTAGTAAAATGTGTTTAATATATATATATATATATATATATATATATATATATATATATATATATAAATCTAACTTATGTGTTTGTTAAAAATATAAAAATTTTGAACTGCCAACAAATATATTTATAATACATAAATACTACGATGATGTTATTTATATATAATTAATTAATATACTCGTACAGACAATATTTACGATTAATTACAAATTTTTGATATTATTACTACAGATTTATAAATGTTTTCAACGGTGTAAACCTTATGGTGATAATATCATAACCAATAGAGGGCGATACTTGTTCAGCTGCACGGAGCGAATACTTCATTAAAGATGTGCTATCGCAACCAAAAAGGAAATCGATTTATACAAGAAGCGGCAACAATGCAAAAGCTCTGAAGCAAGTTTAGTTATACAACATAAGGAAAGGTGGAAACTGGAACAACAAACTTCAAAATAATCGGGAAAAATCATAGGGTAATTACCAGCCCGAAGTATAATTCTGTACAAAAGATAGAACATTGTAACAAATATGCTTGCGTTACGTCACTGGTCCAAAAAACCAGATTTAATGATAGAAAAAATAAGAACACCTAGAATTAATGAAACAACGCATAGAATAAGACAGAAACATCGAAACAAACAAAAAGAAGAAGCAAATAAATTCTGGACCACCCTTAGTAGTATATAAGGTTATGCGCTCTGTCATTTTGGAATTAGTTTGAAATGTCTTAAAAGTCAATTTCAGTTGAGAAAAATTATATAGAATCATTTTCTAATTTTTTTGTATATTGAAGAAGATAATAAAGTATATTAAATAAACATTATATATATATATTATATATATATATATATATATACATATATATATATATACATATTATTATATATATATATATATATATATATATATATTATATATATATACATATATATATATATACATATATATATATATATATATATATATATATATATATATACATATATATATATATATATATATATATATATATATATATATATATTATATATATATATTATAAATATATATATATATATATCCGGTTTTTTTAGGCGTTACGCCCGTCCGGTAGGGATCTATGGAGGAGTATCACCGAGCCGCAAGCCCTTATCTCTTGCCGTACTGCTCCACCATAGGCCGATCAGATCCCAGCATATTCTAGTCTAAGCCGCAGATTCATCTAGAATTTTAAACTGCTGCGTTAGACTTTTTGTTTTCTGTACACCGAGCTGGGGCTCGATGATCCCACATCCACTGAGCCATTCGACTATTAAATAAACATATATATATATATATATATATATATATATATATATATATATATATGTATATATATATATATATATATATATATGTATATATATATATATTTATATATGTATATATATATATATATATATATATATATATATATATATATATATATATGTATAATATAAAATTAATGTTTCTTGGGTTTAGGTTCAATAAAGATATGTTACATGTGGAACTAGATTTTATTTTCCATTGCAATCAATCAACGTTTCGGTAGGAAACCCTTGCCTTTGTCAAGATTCAAAACGTAAAACGTGACACAGACATTAACGAACTGAGTCAGTTGAGCTGGGTTGATTTGTTGCTGGATGTAGAAAATATACTTTATTGGAATTAATCGATAAATCAACTCCCAAGTTGTTTAACCATGCTAATATTTGATGCTGCACCATCAAACGTTAAACTGGTAATTGTGACATCAGCTTAGTGCATTATTTTTAAGCACATTTTTATTAGATTACTTTTTTGAACACCTGAGAACCCAGCGATTAAAAAGTAGCCTATCGGCAGCTTTCCCGTTTTTTCCTTAAGATGTTCTAATAAAGATTTTAAGGTATTTACTTTTTTAATAAGCCTTCTATTTCGTTGTTGAAACATTTTGATTAGTTTATTTTTCTTTTGAATTAATTTGTTTACTACTACTTTATTACCCTGGTCTCTGTTAGATGATCCTTGTTCAAAGTCACCAAGATAATGTCTTCGCTTTTTCAACGAAGGTTCTAAGGTAGTTTCGTCTGAAATTTCTACAGGAGTCTTTATGGTGGTAGTTTCACTGGTTATATTCATATTTTCCCTTTTAGATCCTGATGGTTTGACTGAGACAGTTTCTTTTTCTTTTGGAAATTTGCTAGTTGTAACTTGCTTAATTAAATGGTTTGGAAAATCGAAAATCCTGGGTACAGCATCTTTTGTTAGTTGTTTTTTTGAACTCCAACCGCTAGTAATATACGAATCCGCTGTGAAATGTTTGGAGCAAATTTTAGAACTCTTTGTTGGTTTAAAATTTTCACGGCGCATCGCTATAATCCATTTTTTTGCAATGATGAATCTTTAGTAAATCTAAAACAACTGATTTATTTAATCCTTTAGTTTTCAATCTAATTATAAAATAAAAATTATATATAAGACTATCTCTCATATGTATCTATTTAAAACACTTTGGGAGGAAAAAGTAAAAGAATAGGTGCTAAATTTCTGGTATTTTTTCAAGTTTATTTGTGAATTTATTTACCCATTAAATGATATATCTGTCCCTTTTTTTTGTCGCTGCGTACAATTAAATGCACTGCAAGATGACACCATAATTAAAATATTATTGTATTGGTACCGTTTCTGCCGCAAACTGACGTCACCCACAGCTGTGTGAATTTTTTTATGTTGGCTTCACTCTTCGAGACGAGAGAATAGCATTAACGACGTGTCTATTAGTTTTTATGGTCTAAGACCATACATTTCCAACGTTAAAAAGACTTTTTTTGCACATAGTAAAAAGAACACCACTATGTTGTTACTAGCTAAGTTTTTTTACATCTTAACTCGGCAATTCTAAGTTACGGTAAGATTAATATTTTTTAATAGATAATATACGGAAACAATTGATACTCATTAGAGTTTTTCCTTGCAGATTTCTCCAATATTTAAGAGTTTACTATATATATATATATATATATTATATATATATATATATATATATATATATATATATATATATATATATATATATATATATATATATACCGGGTGGTGAATCGTCAAACGGGCCATAGGAAACTCAATGGGAAATTTTAAATTGTTGAATTGCTGCTTCCCTAATTATTTTAGATCAAAAGTCATAAAAAACTATTTGTAGAGGACTAAATTCTAAATTAAAGACAAATGTTAAAACCGTTCTACGAATCAAATGTACTTCAAAATTTTGCAAAAATATAATACATTTTTCAAACAACCCCTAAAAGTTATTCCAATACACTAAAATTTAATTCCATGTTAAGTTAAGTTATACAACAATTCAATGAATTCCAATATACTGTTACTGTGATCTTTATTCCTAATAATAATATACGATAATTTCTAAACATAAAACTATAACAAATGTTATAATAAAACATGAATAAAACATTTTTATTATTGCTCTTTTCTCCTTAACTGAGTACATTTTTTAATCAACTTAATTTTTCTTTTAAATAATAAATCACAAAATTTTGGCCATTTAAATCATAGATAAATATAATATAGTTGATTTAAATATTGTCAAATATTATAAACGTCAATATGACAAAACGCAACACGTAATACACATTCTTTTCACGGCGTCTGGCCTGACTTTTAGGGGTGGCCTGAAAAATGTATTATATTTTAGCAAAATTTTGGAATACGTTTAAGTCGTAGAACAATTTTAACAATTGTTTTCGATACATATTTGAGTCCTCTACAAATAGTTTTCCAAGACCTTTGGTGTAAAATAATTAGGGAAGCAGGAATTCAACAATTTAGAATTTCTCATTGAGTTTCCTATGGCCCGTTTGACGATTCACCACCCTGTATATATATATATATATATATATATATATATATATTATATATATATTACATATATTAAACATGTACATTAAACATAAACTTATTTATTCACGTGTTTAAATTAAAATTTTATAGCATTAAAGTTAAATATTAGTTAATACTAGGCCAAACTAGAGCATTAAAAAAGTAAGGTTTTCTGGGATTTTCAGAACTCACTTCAAAATTATACGCTTTGCAATATAGAGATGAATCTGTAGTTGAATCCTGACAAATTACAAACATTAAAGAATAAATCGTGGTTAGACAAATACTGACCTTCAGATCTACTTTTCCCGCTTGCTGTTTGCTGCAATTTTGTATAATCGTTCTGAAATTGCCATATACTTCCTCGTCGTGAACTAAATGTTTATAACATGGGAATTCTTCAATTAATCTTCTCAGTGCTTTGTCATTATACTTAATTAATGTGAGGCAGTAAGATATGTTTCTATGCTGATGATTGTCATCTGTACACTGTAATTTCGTGCAGAACCTGGCGACGATGTTTTCCATATGTTTCGGATTTTCCAACATGTCGAATAGTACTCTATCAAAAATAAAACCAACATTAACATGTACAAAGATATATAAAATTTATATATACTCACTTTAATGTGTTCTTCATTTCCTCTTCATCTATCTTTAATTCTACGAAATGAGAAAATATATCCGGAAGGGCGTTGTATAGGTTATTCTCCTTATGTGAAAGCTTTAGGAAGAACGTCTTGCACATGATGCGTAGATCTTCGTCTTGGTTAGCTAGGCAAGCGGCCATCTTTGGTATGTGGCTGTGTGCTCGAATCATATCACTCAAAATAAGTTTTGATAATATGAAGAACGAGGAGCGACGAACTTCGGCAAGTGGGTCGTTAAGACTAACAAAAATATTTATTTATTACTATCTTTACCAATTCATACATTAGTAAATGGGTAAAATTCAACTAAAATTGGTTAATATATAAAGAAGACTAGTGCAATTATACAAATTTACATTGGACTATTATAAACTTATATATGTACACTTCATTTGGTATTGATCGAGAGAGAGAGAGAGTTAAAATTCAAATTATGTTTCAAAACTCTTACAACGTGGACAAAACGTCTAAGTTTTTATAAACATTTACAAAACAATTCGTACCAAGCTTTTTTATCGCCTTGTTCACTTTGTAAAAGGTGTAAATACAATGTAAATATATTTGTACAAATTATTATTAACGTGATATATCGTAGCTCAATGGTTGGCCACTATTTTCTATTGCATTATTTCTCAAGTGTTCCAGAATTATACAATACTATTCACCACAAAGTGCCGAAGTAAATAAAGACTTTCTTCAGTCTCTAATTTTCCAAGCAATTTTCTTTACACCATTTATCGGTAGTGACCTTAAAGTAAACTTATTTATCGAAAATATTTTATCGCTAACGGTAATAAATAAACCACATATAGTGATACAAACGTATAAAAAGGAAATTTTCAATGAATAGTTAAAATCGCGGAAAAGTTATTTACAGCTTGATTTAAATTCTACACAGCCTTCTAAAACTTCATTGAGAATCAAGCGAAGCTTCAAGCATAAGAAACCTTGCAGTTGAACGTGAGTTTTGTAGTTACTAAAGGCACAGTATAAAGCTCATTAGGTTACTAACTTTTTGCTAACTACAAAGTCTAGATAGAAAAAAAAAATATGTTGCATTTGATGGCAGCTATATTATATTGTATTCAAATTCTTCTGGATATTACCCTTTCCCTTTATTATGTCCCTTTCCATCGTACCTCTTTGTAGCTTTTATGTCCATATTCAATTTATTAAAAGTATCTACGAGGCATCTCATCGCTCCTGTAGTGTACAATGTTCTCACATTCCATAATCGCAATTGAATATCCTTTTTTCGTTTGCCAGATTGACAGTTGGCAACTCTACCGTGTCATGTCAGTTTTATTCAATGTAGAAGTGGAATATTTTTTATAACGTTCTTTGCCAATTTAAGCTGGATTGTCTTAAAATTCATTTATATTTTTAAATCTTTTCTTGAGGTGAGTACATTTCATATTTCTAATTGATCAATTTTGTTTGGTATCTGTCTTATTATAGTTTCCTATATTTGACTTGTGTTTTTTACATAATCTCACACCCATGTGTATCTTTTCAAATCAATATGCAGTTATAAACTTTTATATAATTTAACTAATTCATTTAGTAATAATTATATTCATTTAGCCCTTGCCAATTTGCTTTTTTCTATTTAATATTGTAATTATTTGTAATCTTCATATGGCAAGGAAATATTTTAAAATGTATGCAGTCACTAACTCAAAGTTTATTATTTTAGTTTTTTGGCATTATCAATTTTTTCTTTTCCACTTTTTTGTGTGACATATCGAAACCAAATAGGTGGAACTTCCTGAACCTCGTTCAGGACTTTCCAAAGCACATGGTTACCCATGCGATAACAACTGTAGCAGCTATTCAGAACTCAACGGCCACCTAAAGATATATACATGCAAGTATCTAGATTCAGCTACATCTGAAACCAAAAATTATATTCTATAATCTTGTCCAAGTACTTGAAGACAACAATATTTGCCATTAGAATCATTTTAAAAAATTTTTAAAGCTATAGGCAAGATTTGCTTTGTTTTTGATTTAATATAAATTTTTATATTTTGTATGTACAATAAATATGATTCGTTAATATCTTGGTTTATTTGTCCCAGCCAAACTCATTTTTCAGATTAACTTCTAAGATAAGAAGTTCCCACAACTGGGAGACTGAGCTAGACGAGGCCTAACAATTGGTTCACAAAGAAAGTTTTATAATTATACATCGGTTTCCAACTTTCAGAGGTAGTCAGATTGTTACCCAGCGCACACAGTTTCTGATACGTTGTTCGATGGTTACAAGGTTTTGGTTGCTTTACGGACCCACCACTTCCTTTCATGTATAAACTGGTAGATGATGAACTTTCCAATTCCGTTTATCTTTGAACATATTTCAACGGTATAATCGACATTTTTTGTAACATTTTGTGTTAAAGTCGTTTAAATACGTACACTACACTTTATTTAACACTAGATAAGATATAGACGTTTGTTATTTATCAAGGCACGAATTAGAATGTTTTTTGACCATGTAACGTCAACGTCGCACAAATGATAATTAGATAATTACTGAACGGAAGCAATGGAAATTTCCAATGAAAAATTCCTTTGTACTGGTATCCTTATATCACATATAAGCTTTACCTACTAAGAAAATAACATTGCCGTATAAAATTATTATTAATGGATATTTAATAGTTTCCCTTTTGAGGGTTGTAATAATCTAATTCTACCATTTGCATATTAACTGAGGACAATAGCCAGTTTATTACTTTTTCTTCTTCTGTTCTTTAAATCATTATACTGCATTTTATGTCATTTTCCAGAATTCTGACCATTTTTCATAAGAAATATTTTGTTTCGGTACTTTATTCTTTATTTTATTATTTAGTTCTGCAATTACAGATTTATACATTAATATAATGAATCGTACCCCTATAAACAGGTACGCCTACGTTAGGATCACTTGTCAGTGATTTATTTTACTCACTCGGTACCAAATAAAGTTAACAAGAAAGTCGAAACGAATATTTTAAAATATGGAAATACTAACCTATGGAAGAGTCTGTCCGTCCAAGGCTCAACGATATTAGGAAACCTTGTTAACAAATCTGACAGATGCAACAAAATAGTTCCTTTAATGCTAGGATACTCGGTCTTTTCGAAAATTGTAAACATTAGTCTTATATGTTTTCTACAGAATTCACTAGATACTAACATATACCTAGAAAGGCAAAATGTACATTTAGTAACTTAAAAAAGGATTATATGAATATGTATGTACCAAATTTATTTCATCTTTGAACAAACCTTGATAAGGCAACGACGCCGGCGAACTGCAACTCTTCTGATCTGTATATATCTGGCCTTTCGCATACCTGTAGAATATTCAGTGCCATCTGGGATAAAAATCCAGAACCAGTGACTATGTCCTTTTCCAAGATATTTAAAATAAAGTCTGCGTCCGTATCTTCTGCTTGTGCTCCTTCTAAGACAGTATCATCGTTCTGTAAAGTAATTTAAATAAATTGAAACGTAGAGAGTTCTAACAAAAAGGGAAGAGTCCACCTAGTTCAGTCAACGAAGGTTTTTACTTCTAAAACTTCAGAAACCCGTTTTTACTAAATGTTTTTGATTTGAAATAATAAACAAAGAAATTTAATAAAAGTAAATTAAAAATCTGATCTGCCCTGAAAGATTAAAAAGTTTCTAAGGATTTTTATTTCTAATTTACTATACTAGATAGTATAAAGAACTTCTTACCGTGGTATGTGATGCTTCAGCAGCAGTTGTAGCTGTTAATGACCTGTTCTTATCCTTTTTCTTTTTTGTCGTTTTTCCCACGTTCGACGACTTTTTTCTCTCGTCTCGTACATTCTGTCGTCTTTTCAGTTCTTTGTACACGGTGTCGTCCATGTATTCCAATTGTTTGAGAGCTATGTAACCGCACATCTGACACAACCGTATCAAAGCGTACTGGGGGACTTCCAATTCGGGATTGTCTGATAGTTTTTTGTTTAGTTTTGGGGCCACAGAGCTTAGTAGTTGTTCGGCAAAGGTTTCAGGTTTAGAACTTAGCTGAAAATTATTGAAATATTTAAAACTGAAAACATTTAAAAAATCAAATTAACAAATTACTATAGTTTACAGGATTGAAACTCCAAGAAATGAAAATAAAACTGATATATCTTACAACGATGTAAAGTTTAGTCTCTCGCACGCACTGTTTTTTTTAGGGTCACAACTACAATGATAAAAATATTAGAGAAGAAAAACTTTAAGAAGTATTTAAAGTATTTCTGTGCAGCTAAATGCCCTTGAATGAAAAATGGACCAACAATGTGTGGCTCAACGATTTATGGAGAAATTGTTCCCTTGCAAGTATACTTAAAAACTTATTCGTCCGTAAAGAACACCATAAAAAAAGGGATTTGGCACTCCAGGAATGAACGAAAAGTGGAACCATAGCTTCCTTAACGTCTACGCACGGAACCATGGTTTTAATTTTTTTGATTTGATTTAATTCCAATCGATTCGATTTAATTCGATTCCAATCGATTCTATTCTATTCCGGTCGATTTTATTACATCCCAATGGACCAAGGTTAGTAAAAGGGAGGTTGCATGGTAACTCTTGACATTGACAGAATGAAATATGACGTGTCACGTCACCCAGGGGGTCAATTTTACGAATTGTTTGAAAACAAAATAGGTTTTGCGGTTTGGAGAATATATTTTGTTGTTAAATATCGTTAGTGCTTTAGTTTATCTTAATATCTTGAGATATAATATGTCTATAGATATTATTGAGTGATTTTTAGTATACAACTTGGACCCAAAACTCTTATACAAGTGTTAAGATACATTTAACGTGGTTGTGTCTTACTGGATTTTATTTCTGCTGTATTATATAGTAAAGGTAACCTTGGGATTAATGCAGGAAAAACATAACTTAATTCAATTTTTTTATTGATTCATATGATTGGTGGAAATATTTGTAGTATAGCTATCTGCAAATATAATTCAAAAAATTCCAAAAAGGATGGAAGGAATCGAATGTTTTTTACATTTCCAAAAAATGTAAAAATTCAAAAGCAATGGATGAGCAAGTGTCTTAAGAAGGATAAGTGGTCCTGTTTTAATAAAAGAGTTTGTAGTATACACTTTCGCATGGACGATTATGAGGATGATTTAAAAGCTAAACTATTAAACATACAACCTAAAAATCTGAAAAAGATCGTAAGTAGGCATAGTCATTTAAATGTTCAGTAAAGATGTATTAATTCACTGATTTTGATTTTTATAATTTACTGTTCATTATGTACAACTTAAAAGGTATCTATTTAATGGAATCATGTTTTAATATTTTTTATATTCTATTACATAATCCAGTAATGTAATCAGATATTCCTTAAATATATTGAAGTTAAGGGAAAAACTACAATTTCTGATATATAAATCTTTAGTTGAATCTCGTTTTCAGCATGGTTTACTTGTTTGGAGGAATTTATAATAATCCACTACATGCATTATCCGAGGTAAGTGATTTGTGCATTATCCTCAATTCAAAATAATTTAAAAAAAAGTAAATTGTATTTAACCCATTATTAATATAGTATATTAACATGTTTTACATTTTACCTACTGTCGTTGCAGTCCCTTTACTTTTGTCTTGTCCTAGCGATAAGAAAGCTAGGCTTCCAAAAATTGGATCAGCTTTCACAAGTTTTCAGATACAAAGCTGGTCATTTTTGGTATATTTATATGATGAGTAAGATGGATTTGATAAGTTCGATATTCGGTTTGTAATACGTTTAGAGTAGAAATTAACACAACCAAATTTTTCAAATTGTTTTATCATTAATATAATAAAGTTAATATAATAATATTTACCAAAAATCTATTTAGGCAATTATCAGGTTGCTAGATGCAATAAAATGATGTTTTAAGTTTTAATTCTTACCTTATAAACAAAGTCCAATCCCGCATAAAGAGCTTCGTGGTAGAATTCCACAGCTTTAAAGAACAATTCCCCTAAAATGGCAACTAAGTCTGTGAAACATTGTTCGTCTGGTTTGATTTTAAATGCGAAATTGGCACTGTTCATGTCAACTCCTTCATACGCCACGGCTAGAAAGTTGCAACATGCTGCTAGAAATTGTAAGTTGCTTTTACCTCTCTCGCCAAACGCGATTCCTGTCATTAAATTAATGTTTTTGGATATGACAGTTTTCCTTCCTATGGCCGCCATTTTTAGCAGAATCACGGCTGCTATTTCATCTTCTACTGTCGTACTTACTCTTTGGGTGACTATTTGCCACAATGTGTCAATGACACTGTTGTCTAGTGTTCCTTTGGTTACCCAATCAGAGATTATGTCTTGAAGATCGGGTAAATTCGTAGCGGGGAGTGTCTTGACGAGACGCATGAGACGTTGGACAACAATAGTGCAGTGGTCGCTAAAATTATAGAAAATTATTTTAGTAAAGTTACAGTACGGCAAAACAATAAAGAGAAGCGACATGAGAAAATGGTGGTCCGTTATTATTATCCGTTATTAATTTTATAATCGTTCAAGATCAAATTTAAACTTCATTGATTTATCGATACATAGAAATTTCTGCTTCTTCTTTTGTAAACTTTACATTATACACTGTTTCTTTTGTGTACTGACTTAACTTGTTTCATGCATTAGAATGTTCTCGATACTTTACTCAGTATTTTTACTGCAATTTTTGCGAAGAACATGTCCGCAGTAATGAAACTATTAATGTTATGTAATAATATATACGATCGAATAATCGGGAAGGGCTGAAAGAAAATATATGTAAGAGTGTGGTGAGATCTGAGTTGGTGTATGGAGGTGAACTGTAAACTGTAGGAAGGGTTCATAAAAAGAAGATGGAGGTAGAAATGAAAATGTTATGGTGGATGTTGGGTAAGAATAAAAGGGACAAGATCAGAAACGATGTAAAAATAGCCGGAGTGACAATCTCAAAAAAGGTTAAGAGCAAGAGCAATGGTTTGGTTACGTCCAACGTAGAAATGAGAACTATGTGGGACGAAGGATAGTTGTTGAAATTGAGGGAAAGACAGGTAGAGGAAAACCAAGGATGAATGGTAGGATTGTGTGGAAGAGGACTTGAGAGAGAAAGGTTTAAATGAAGAAGACACGATGATCAGCAATGTGTGATGAAGAAGAGTAAGGAACAGCGACCCCTGAAAAGGGGAAAGCTGAGGAGGGAGAAGAAGAATATAAAAGCTAGGAAAATTATAAAATATAAAAAAATAAATGTAGATATAGGCAATATTGTAGCGGTGGATTCTGAAGATAAATATGATTAGTGTTTGATTTTTGTTCCTTTTCCATAGGAAAATGTCAATAAACCTAAGCAAAAGAAAATAAAAGATTTTGAATATTTTCATATGTTTACTCGTTAAAATACTTACTTTAGGGTCGTAGAATCAGACAACAAATATACAGTTTTGAACGCAGCAACGATGGCGTCTTTTCGTTCTTGTTCAGTTCTTTGCATTATCCTTAACATTGCTAAAAAAAGTTATTTTAGTGAGTAATTTTCGGCCCAAAGGAAACAAAAAGCATCGAGTAAAAAAAATTCATCCCATAGTTAAAGTATTTTAAGCCATTTTATTTAATGTGTACTTGAAAGCTTTTGTTGAAAATTTTGCTTTTAAATTTATGGGGTACATTATGTATTATATACTATGTATGAGATATATAAGCATGATATTAATTCCTCGCACAAATAAATGCCAAACTAAATTTGTGTTCAAATTTTCGTTCACTAAAATGTCATTTTTTTTATAAACGTTGATCAAAAACCAAAGTCATGAATTGAAGGTTGTTAATACTTTACTGTAAGGGTAATGTTACGTATTAACTGTGACACAACTACTGATTAAATATGTAAAACATAAAGTAACTTAATAATATTTAGGTAATGTAAGGAACAATAACTGTCAATGTATAGCCTTTCCTACCTAAATTTCAACCTAATTCTCTGTCAGAATAAATTTAATGCATCTTGTTCTTAAAAATGAGAGTCGTACGAGCCCGAAAGGCTAGATCCTATATCAAATATAAAGGGAATTTTATCTTCCAAGATTCATCGGAACCAATAGGATTCTACAATGAATAACTATTTTAGATAGTTATTAAATCAAAAATAAAATAAAACCGTCTATAATAGTATCTGTTAAATCTTACATTGACGTATCTGATCAAAAAGCTTCCTAGAATAATCCCATCAGACGTTCTATAAAATGGTATCGGAAAGTTTAAATGGAGTTATTGGCAAATACAGCCGTAGTGAATGCTTTAAATGTGCACAACAAAGCTTTGAACAAAAAAAAATGGATGTAACACAATTTCGCGAAGAATTAGTGACTGCCATTTGCAAAGATTGTAGCATTTGCAATTTCATTGATTTTTTTGGTATATACTGGAATCCCCTCGTATATGTAATATATTTAAATCCCCTATTATATGTATTAAAGTAACGAATAATGATTTTAGTGTATTTTATTTGCTAATCGTACGAGTTAAGACCAAAATATATTTCAATTTCTTTTTAGGCGGCTCGAGTTAATATAAACCATCTTAGAGTTGTTTATTTATTTCGCAGCTGCGTATGTGCCCGATACTGCGTTTTCAAATTAATTTTAATTGCGACTTAATTCCCGTTTGTGTTTTATTTATACTAAATGCTTTGTTTATTCCAACTCATGTGAATTAATTTTCAAGATAATTTCACATTTTGTTGTACATAATAGTAATTGCTTTCGTTAAAATTTAAAAATTGTAACATTTAAAATTGTAAATTTTAGGTTCTGAGTTTAGCTGTCATTTAAAAAATTTCTGTTTTAAATTTAATGTTAACATAAGACAGCTCGCTTTATTATTTTCGATATTGATTTGTTTTGTTTTTTTTTAAAGGTAACCCTCTTTTAAAGGTAACTGTTTGTGGTGACACAACAATAAATGTTAAATTTTTTTTAACATTTTGTTTATTTTTTTAACTAACCCTTTTTGAGTCTCGTTTGAAAAAGATATGTTTTGCATTTCTAATAATTATTTTCCTAGTTACAACTAGTAGTTCTAATGGTTATAATTAGGCACCTCGAAGTGGCGTCCTTTTTAAATTACTAAAGATGTTTCCTGTTTCTTTCCTGTGTTTTGTTTTGTTTGTTCCAAGAGATTTATGACCCTTTCTTCCATATTTTTGTAGTTTCCCCAATCCAACCACTTTGCCATTTTCATCCACGACCCCAGCTTTCCTAACAAACACTGAGTGCCGTTCGCATGTTTCGATTATTTTGCTTGCCCTATCTCCACCCCAATAGTTTCTGCCCCCAACTTTCACCCCCAATAGTAATACCCCATGTGGTAGGCAAAATATTTTCGTTACAAGATTGTTTAGAATTCACGGAAAATAATAAAAAGTGGCAACATTGTGCGCCATTCCCGGTACCGGCATTTGTAGCGACGCACCGCTGCGAGGGAAGGGGGGAGACGATGAACACCTAGAAACCATAGACAATGCCTTCCATTTTAAGTTCAGTTTTAAATAGTTTTTATATGTATTTACCACAGAAATAAAGTGCATTTTACAATCACTTTTCTTAAGTTAGTCGAAGTTAATAATTTCCTCAACAAGATAATGATGTTACAAAACCTTTACAAACACACCATAGGCTGGAAGAATCAGACAAAAGAAAATGCATCTAAGAATTTCAAACATTGCAACACTAGGTGTACCGGTACTAAATGTAGAGAAAAATAAAACACATAATGTATATTTACAATAATTTGTTTAGATGTTTGCTTATGTTTTTTCTTAATAATGTTTCATAAATATTGTGTATCAATTTCAATATATATATATATATATATATATTATATATATATATATATATATATATATATATATATATATATATAGGCTATGGGTAATGACATTATGAAAAGTCGTCTAGGTGAACTGCGTGATCAAAAATAAACACACCCTACAAAGCCCTTTTTAAATAAAAAAAATGTCATTATATGAATTAACACATACATATAGAGCATTTTATTAAAAAACATGAAAAAAAGTGGCCAGGCTGTGACAACTTATGCGGAGAAATAGGCCGAGGAGTTAAAGTGTTAAAATATGTCTTATCTTTAAAATTAGTGCCATGAAACGACAAGAAATGACAGGGACGAAAACATATCAATATTTCCAACGAAGAGAATTCTAGCCAGTGTACATACCGAATATTTTCTTATAAAAATTAACAGATTATATATTCATATTTCACGTTTTATTGTTGACTCTACAGTAGTAGAGAGAATAATAGGTATTGTCTGGGTACTTTCCATTTTCCACTGTCTTCTATTTGAATTTCCAAATCCCTGTACTTTGCGATTTTTTCGTTCTGTTTAACACGAAGATTATTGTTGTTGGGTATCGCCACATCAATTAATGTTGTTTGTCTCTTTAGTTTATTAACTAGTATGAGATCTGGTCTATTATGTGCGACTGTTTGGTCTGTGAGCACCGTGTGATCCCAGTATAGCTTGTAGTTGTCGTTCTCAAGTATACTCTCAGGAACATATTGATAATATGGAAGATGGTTTGTTTGAAGAAGTCCCAGTTTGATAGCTATCTCTTGATGAAGGATCTTTTCTACTGAGTCGTGCCGTTCCTTATATTCAGTTGCAGCAAATGCCTGATAGCCCCCGGTATGATTGAGCTTGGCATCCATATTGGCATTTGTCATTTTGGACCTGAGGGTCTTTGACGATATATTTCAGGTAATTTTTGGTTGGTATAACCTGATTCTGAATGGCGAGTAATGAACCTTTTGTTTCAGGGAACATCTTTCCTGATGTCAGCCAATAGTTCGACGCTATATTGTCGACATAGTCTTGACTGACTTCATTCGGATGTCGCCCGTGCAGAGGTTTACCCATCCAGGTGCGCATTTTTTCGTTCTTAGTAAGATGGTTTATGCGCATTTCTTGTTCCCTCAGGTTGATCGGTGTTGTGTCATCTACTGCGAAAATCGCGCGATGAAGAGTAGATGTCTCCGCCTGCGCCTGAAAATAAGTTCTTAAATTAGTAATCTGCTTTTCTAATTGCTCGCTTATATCAATAAGTCCTCGTCCTCCTAAATACCGCGGTAATGTCGTTCTTTCTACTGCACTTCGAGGATGGTGTTTTTGTGCCTTTGTGAGGTGTGTTCGTACTTTTCTCTGAAGAGTTTCTATATCCGTTTTAGTCCACTTAATAATACCAAATGAGTAGCTAAGCGCGGAAAATGCATAGGTGTTTAATGCCTTAATAACACATTTTTACTATTAAGATGTGAGCGGAGTAGCTGTTTTACCCTTCGTATGAACTCTGATTTTAATTCGATTTTCATTTGTTTGTGGTCAATTTTCCGCGCTTGCTTTACTCCTACATATTTATACATGTCATTTTCGCCCATAGCCTCGATGTTTTGGCCATTTTGCATATCGAATCCACCGGGCTGAACCTTTCCCTTAACTATATTTAAAACACGACATTTGTCTAACCCAAAGTGCATACTGATATTATTTGAAAAAGTTTCCACAGTTTTTAGCATTTGATCTAAGTGATTTCGAGTGGAAGCCATTAGTTTCAAATCATCCATATACAACAGATGATTAAGCTTCGTCACTACAGTGTTGTTTTTAATGCTAAAACCTGAGTCAGTAGAGTTCAATAGCTGGGATAGTGGGTTCATCGCTAGACAGAACCACAAGGAACTCAGCGAGTCTCCTTGGAATAGGCCGCGGTTAATTGCGATATTTTCCGTTTCGATATTGTTTTCACCAGGTATTTGGAGGTGAATTTTAGTCTTATCTGTCATTATATGTCTTAAGAAGGTCACTATATTATCATCGACTTTATGTATTCTTAATATATCTACTAACCATTCATGCGGTACTTAGTCAAAGGCTTTCTTCTAGTCAATAAAGGCAGTAAAGAGGTTCCTTTTTTTGGTGTATGCCTGGTTAGAAATGACTGAGTCGATACTTAGTTGTTCTTTGCAACTCATGGAGTTCTTAGCGCATCCTTTCTGTTGAGGTTCTATGATATTGTTTAGAGCGCAGTGTTGGTAGATACGCTGGGCTACACAGGATGTGACCAATTCATACAGAGTTGGAAGACATGTAATTGGGCGGTATTTGGCTGGATCTTGGGTAATATTTTGATCCTTAGGTATTAAATAAGTTGTTCCCTGAGTTAAGAATGATGGTATTTTCTGCGGATTAGAAATAACACGATTAATTAATGTTGACAGGCACTCATGAGCACTCCAGAACTTCTTAAGCCAGAAGTTTTGAACTCCGTCTGGTCCAGGGGATTTCCAGTTATGAATCTCTTTGATGATATTAGAGACTTCTTCTGTGGTGAAGGGTTCATAAACAGTTGTGCGGTAGTGTTGACAGCTGTGCGTCGTATCTTCTATCCATCCAGCATTTGTGTTAAGAGCAGCTGGTGTGGAAAGTTGATTTCCCCAAAACTCCTGAATGTCTTCTTGGCTTGGGTATGATTTATTGGCACTTTCGACAGTGGAATTAAGTTTCTGATAGAATGCCTTCTCGGCATGCTCGAAAAGCGCATTGTCACGTTTCCGGCTGTTACTAACCTTGTACCTCCTTAGTCGTCCTGAATAAACGGAGAGTTTTTATTTTAATGTATCCAGGCACTGATGGGCTGTGATGTTTACTGGATCATATTGCGAGTGTCTTGCAGTGCTTAGCATTATTTGATCAGCTCTTTTAATGACTTTTCTACTTGTTCCTCGTATATATTCTGCCATTTGACCAATGTCCCTACGAAATAATTCAATCTTGTTTAGAAGCCGTTTCTCCCAGGGTGCAACGCTGTTATCAGTCCTTCCGGCATTGATACACCGTCGTGTTCTGATCTTAATTCCCATTACATTTTCTGTTGCTGTTGCTGCACAGTAAATAAGCATATGCAAATATTCCAGCGTATGGGCTTCTACGACGTAATTGGGTAGGACTTCGATATTTATAATTTGTAACAGAGCACCTAGTTTTTTAGAAGAGTTTATTTTTGGTAGCGGTGGTCTGCTAAGTGGATTTGTTGTTAAGAAGTGCAACTTCTTAAACCGGACATTATTTGTATTGCCGAATCCTGGATTAAACTCACAATTCCTCACTCCTCTGTTAATATAAATGGATATACAATATATCGTAAAGACAGAGAAAATTGTGTAGGTGGCGGTGTATGTATTTATTTATCTAATATTATTACCACATCTTTTAAAATTAACATTAAGCTGTAGATGCAATCAATAACAATAACATTACTGGAATAGATACAATTCACTTACTTATCTGTTACTAAAAATTATTTTTGCCTTAATTTAGTATGTATATATCGTCCACCTACTACACTACTTGCACACTATAATGTCTTCTTCACAAAACTTGAAGAACTATCATCTCTTGATAATCTTATCATTACTGGAGATTTTAATTTCCCAGAGATCACTTGGCCAATAACTTCATTATCTGACGCCGAAAATGCTCATCATTTATTTAAAAGCTTTGTAGTAAATTCAAACCTGATACAACTCATTACAGAACCTACTAGATTTAGAAGTAATAACCAACCTTCTACTTTAGATCTAGTGCTTATTAATGACGAACAGCCGATTTCATTTCTCGAAGTCAGTTCTTCTATAGGAAAGTCAGATCATGCAGTTATAACGGCTCACATCCAGTTCAATCAAATGAACAAAAACTGACACCTGGCAGTAGGTATAAAATGCACATCCATGATAATGGAGTACAATAATTTATGTTTAGGGTCGCTGCCTGGGGATCGCCAGGGCACGTCTGGAGCCGGCGCTGGACGTGACAGCATGCGGGACGTCGGTGGCAGGGTGTTGAGGAGGCGGGCTCCTGTCATACAATCAGCTACAGCCCAACAACAACAACAGCAAGAACAACCACAAGCGAGCCAAACAACAACAAGAGCTCCACTCGCTGAAGGTGCTGCGCTGGAACATCAGCCGGCGCTCACCCAAGCGGGACGACCGAGGCAGCGCATGAAATGAACTGCGTCCATAAATGAGAATATTTCGCGCTTCTATTACCAGGTGACAATCCTCGGTCAAGAAACGATCGGGTATCGACAAAATCTCTATGCCGAATTTTGCAGGGAGTACCCAGAAATTCAAGTAACTGAACAACGAGTTGATGATCAATACAGGGTAATTATAAGAAATAATCTTATCCCAGAGGCTAGACGCAATACCATCAGAAGCGAAGTCGATCGGGAGATTAATCACCAAGAGGTAAATGTAGATCAAGTCCCTAATGAAATACATGAGCAGATTCCTGAGCTTACCATACAAGAAACTCAACCTGATAATACACTACAGGACAACAACGAGTTACGCGATACTCTGGTAAGCGAAATGGCACGAGCTGTACAAGAGTTTAATGGAACAAATCCACTTAGCAGACCACCGCTACCAAAAATAAACTCTTCTAAAAAACTAGGTGCTCTGTTACAAATTATAAATACCGAAGTCCTACCCAATTACGTCGTAGAAGCCCATACGCTGGAATATTTGCATATGCTTATTTACTGTGCAGCAACAGCAACAGATAATGTAATGGGAATTAAGATCAGAACACGACGGGGTATCAATGCCGGAAGGACTGATAACAGAGTTGCACCCTGAGAGAAACGGCTTCTAAACAAGATTGAATTATTTCGTAGGGACATTGGTCAAATGACAGAATATATACGAGGAACAACAAGTAGAAAAGTCATTAAAAGAGCTGATCAAATAATGCTAAGCACTGCAAGACACTCGCAATATGTTGCACATACAAATTCGTCAAACTTAGCGGAAAGTGAATCTAAATTAGTATATAGAAATAGCCAGTCATTAAATTTGTAGGTAGAAAAATTATACACGAAATTTCGTGATTCTAAGAGTACCATTGATGTATTTAATAGTTAAATCATGTTCGCCGTTAATTTTGCGAGTTTATAGCTCACTTCAGAGTTCTTTTAAATGTACTTGTTGGATGGGCGTCTTGTCGTCAATTATTGAGAATTTTTCAGGGTCTTTGTTCTCCAGAAGTTTGGCTTTATTTCTCAGAATATCGTTAACGTGGTATTCCGAACCCATTACTACCATTCTTCACGATTGACCTATCATTCGGGGAAATCGTTGGTTTGCTTTGCCGACTCTGTAGAAGGTGATTTGCTTTTCCTGGCAGCCAACAGACTTAACACAAGCTTAACTTTATTCGCGTCGTCACCTTTTCTGCGTTGTCCATCCGCAGAGAAAGATTCTGTTACGCCTCTAATTAGAATATTTTTAGCAAGTGTTATGCGATCTACAGCTTCGTTGGCAATATTATACGTGAATTCGGTAGACCTAAATAAATACATCTGGCTGAGCTTATTGTTTAACTCAGTTATTTTATTATCAAAATCATCAATTTTCATACGAATTTCCATTTTAAAATCTAGCAGAAGATCTTTTATTTCTGAAATATTAGAAATATTGGAGCTGCAAGAGTTACAAAGTATGCTCAGTCCACGCATGTTCTGTGGGTTACGCGATCCTCCGAAGAAAGGTAGGTGCATGTGATATGTATTTGTCGCTTACATCCATCGCACTGGAGTTTGCGGTCAGCTGCCGCTATGGTTTTCGAGCAGTTCGAACAAAAAGAGGTGAACAGCATGGTATGGTTTTTCGTGTATGTAATTAGTATTTGGTTAAGTGGAATAAACATGCGATTTCATTGAAGCACCATATATTTTGTTAAATATTAATTGTCTATCTACCATAAGTATTATGTGTCATCATGCTGTTCTCAAATATATAAAAGAGATATAAAACCTTCTTTGGAGTTATTAAAAACAGAAATTGGTTGAAATACAGTATGTACATTACTTTTTGTACACATTATACTGGCTGTTACCAAATAAAGGTAACACCGTCTCAAGGATAAATAAAAAATTGTAAAATAATTGGAGTTTGCTTAGTAAAAATTTTTTGTAACGTTATCTGTTTTCAACATGAAGGGCGTCGAAGAAAAAAATATTTACACATTTTTTACGATTTTGCCGAAACTACTGACAACATTGTAATAAAATTGTATACAAATATGTTTTGGAAGCTGATACATCTCATGAATTTGTTTTTATATCTGACTCGCATGGACAGCGCTAGTTACAAGGTTCACACCAAATATTATTGAACAAAATATTCCGTTTTCGGAATATTTTGATTTGAAAATTATGGAGTAATAACCGATTCTAGTAAATTGTAACATTAATTTTTCTTCAACGCACTTTATCTTGAAAACGGATACGGTTACAAAGATTTTTTACTAAGCAAACTCAAATTACTTTTCAGTTTTTTATTTATTCTAGAGACGGTTTATTCTGGAAACACCCTGTATAGCTATGATTCCCACTAGACCTTTTATTCAACTTGTGTTATCAACTAAACTAAAATATTAAAAATGTGCCTTTTATAACAATTAACAATACCTAGTACTCCATCGGATGATCTATCAATGTTGAACTGATACGCAGCAACGAAAAACTCGATAACTTCATGCATATCACTCACAGATGTCGTTTCTAATAATTCTATACATACATCGATGGCTTCGTCTATCGCCTGAAGAAATTCAACGCATTGATGTAGAAAGTCAACTTTCGATGATAAATTTTCAATTTGTTTTAAGTCGTCTGCTGTAACATTGACGAATTCGCGGTTCTCTAACTGACCCACTACTTTGGACACGTCGAAGAATATGGTGTAGAACACGCCCATATAAAATTCTACATCTCCTATGGCATTTCTCTCCCTAAAAAATTATAGAAAATGTAAGATATTCAAAATAGACAACCAAGTGTTATCAAAAACATCGCAATTTTATTCGCTCTGTGCAGCTGAACAAGTGTCGCCCTGTATTGGTTATTATATTATCACTATAAGGTTTACACCATTGAAAACCTTTATAAATATGAGTAATAAAATCAAAAATTTTAAATTATCGTAAATATTGTCTGTTTATTAATTATATATATATTATATATATATATATATATATATATATATATATATATATATATATATATATTATATATATATATATATATATATATATATATATAAACGAATTATCAGAGAAGCCATTGAAATAGAAAAACAAGAAAATAATTTAAATTCTCGAGACGATGCCCAAAGATTGCCAAAAACATGGAAACCAATTATCCCGAAGAATAACGCAAGAACGGAATCGACCAAGACCCCGCCCACTGACCTGCGCACTGGACCAATTACAAGAGCGGACGCAACGCAGTCAGTGGGCGGGGTCTTGGTCGATTCCGTTCTTGCGTTATTCTTCGGGATAATTGGTTTCCATGTTTTTGGCAATCTTTGGGCATCGTCTCGAGAATTTAAATTATTTTCTTGTTTTTCTATTTCAATGGCTTCTCTGATAATTCGTTTCCTCTTGTTTTCGACATTCGCTAAGATTACCGTATGTTTGAGGTCAATTTTGTGTCCTGTAGCTAAAGAATGCTGGGCTAGGGATGACGTCGTTTCTTTTCGTTCGATGGCATTGCGATGTTCTTCTTGTCTTACTTGGATCCTTCTATTTGTCTGTCCAATATAGGCTCTATCGCATTCTCCACAGGGAATTTTGTATACTCCTTGGTTTTCTAGGGGAATCTTTGTCTTGGCAGATGGTAATATGTTTGCGATTTTTCTATCGGTGTTGAAGACAGTCTCTATTTTGTGTTTTCTCAGGACCCTGCTTATCTTCTCTGTTGTGCCTTTAATATACGGTAGAGTGGTTTTGGCAATCGGTTTTTCGTCTTCTTTTATTTATTTCTTTTGTTGTTTTTTGTGGTCGTCGTGCCTTTTCGATTCTGTGTGTGGAAAAGCCGTTGTTTTTTAACGCTTTTGTAACTTTCTGCATTTCTTCTTTCTTGTGTTCTTCGTCTGTTAGTCGTTCAGATCTTATAGTCAGAGTTTTTATGACTGAATTCAATTGTGCAGGATGGTGGTGTGAATCTGCATGTAGGTATCTGTCAGTGTGAGTTGGTTTTCGATACACTGTATATCCAATGTTGCCGTTTTCTTTCTTTATTATTAAGACGTCTAGGAAAGGTAGTTGTTGATTACTTTCTAATTCCATCGTAAACTTGATCTTGGGATGGATACTGTTAATGTATTCTAGAAATGCAGTAAGTTTGCCTACTCCATGTGTCCATATGATGAAAGTGTCGTCCACATATCTAAGCCATAGTTTGGGTTTATATTCTGCTGTTCTTATTGCCCGTTCCTCTATGTCTTGCATAAAAAGATTTGCTATCACGGGAGATAGCGGTGAACCCATCGGTGCCCCTTCAACTTGTTTGTACCGTTGATCACCATATATAAAATATGTGTTGTTCAAGCAGTGTCTCGTCAAATTTAGGGTATCTTGCGGTACTGGGTATTTTCTGCTTAAATTTCCAAGGATCATTGATGAGAAGGTTGGTGAAAGTGATGAAAACAACTTGAACTTTTCTAACAAGTGTCCCGGCCCAAAGAGTAACCATCTTTATACGGCTCGATGAAGGTGGCTGCATTTCTAACGTAGGAATCAGCTCTTCTGCGCAAGGGTGTAGTTTTCAGTCAGGAACCTTGCCACGTGGTTGTTAACGGTGACCGATGGAGCTCCCACTATTGGTCGTAGTGGTAATCCATCCTTCCCGGTGATACTTTTGGTAGATATTTAGCCGTTACCAGTTTTGGACATCTGGGATGATTTTTTTCCGTTGGGAATTAGTTGAAGAATAATGATGGTTCTTTATTAAATTAGATGTTTGTATTTTTGCTTTTGTTTTTTTTTTTTCTAGATATGTTGTCGGGGTCAGTCGAGTATCTCTCTCGTAGATGGATCGTCCTAGAAATACCTTTTCATCTTTTGATCGTTGTCTATGACATTCATAACCACCGTAGGCATTGCCTTTATCAGCTGGAAGTCACAATGATTTCTCTTATTTTTGCGACAGTAGGAATTTAATGCCCCTTTTTCCTCGGTGTTAGTTTTCGTTTTGGCGGTTTAGCTGTTGTAATATGCTGACAACGTCTTGGCGTATAGTCTCGGCCGACGAGGACTATACGCCATTATATATATATATATATATATATATATATAATATATTTTTATATATTATATTAGTTATGATTTTGAGGGATTGCAGATCAGTTTATTTGGCCACAAGACAAAGAAAACTCTTTGACTTATGGTCAAGCTTAGAATTTTATTAATTCTTTTTCAAAACATCTATAAAAAGAAATATAAATTAACTAGTTAAAATTGTTAATTGTCTTACTTACTAGTCGTGAGATTACAGTTGTTAATATTGTACTCTACAAAACAAACCATTATAAATATATTAAAATTAAAAAAAAAATTAATATATTTTTAATGGTTTGTTTTGTAGAGTACAATATTAACAACTGTAATCTCACGACTAGTAAGTAAGACAATTAATAATTTTAACTAGTTAATTTATATTTCTTTTTATAGATGTCTTGAAAAAGAATTAAATAAAATTCGAAAGCTTGACAGTAAGTCAAAGAGTTTTCTTTGTCTTGTAGGCCAAATAAACTGACTGCATCCTCAAAAATCATAACTTATATTTAAATCAACAGTCAAGAATACCACCATCATATATATATATATATATATATATATATATATATATATATATATAAATTTTATCGTAGTATTTATGTATTACAAATAGATTTGTTGGCAGTTCAAAATTTGTATATTTTTAAAAACACATAAGTTGGATTTATATATAATAAACATTTTACTAGGTTATTATATATTTTTTGAACAATTTATTATTTATTATTATCATCCCGGTTTTTTATAGCGTTCTCCGCCTTCCGGTTCCCAGTTTCCAGCTACGTCGGTCATTCCATTCGCCAGGGTGAAGGTTTCTTTCCGACATTGCCTTCTGAATGCCGCCCAGCCAGGATTGTTTTGGCCTTCCTCTCTTCCTTCTTTCCCTTGGAGTCCATTTTAAATTTGTTGGCAGCCTGTCGTCGTCCATTCTTTTCACATAACCATACCAGATCAGTTGTCTCCTTTGAATTTCGTCAATGATGGTTGACTTGACTCCCATTATATTTCTAATATGGTCATTTTGTATTCTATCAAGCCTTGATTTTCTAGCTGAGCTTCTCCAGAAGTCCATTTTCAATGCAAGTAGGCGTCGCTCAAGGGATTTAGTAAGTTGCCATGTTTCGCATCCATATAGCACTATACTTTTAAAGATGGAGTTGAAACTTTCTTTGATTTGATAGTTCTTTTGACCATAGCATCGGGTTTAGGCATCCTATCAACCTTTTTTCTTTCACGATTCTTTGCTCTATCTCTTTTTCGGTGCGCCCACTCTTGTTGATTGTTGTTCTCAAATATATATATATATATATATATATATATATATATATATATATATATATATATATATATATATATATATATAAGAAATACTGGATATTATTGACTGTCGATATAAACAAATAACACAGTTTATTAGGGTTGCAGTCAAAATATTGGCCGGGATGTTAAAAAAACACTCTTTTGACAAAAGCTCGACAAAAAAGTCAAAGAGTGTTTTTTTAACATCCCGGCCAATATTTTGACTGCAACCCTAATAAACTGTGTTATTTGTATATATATATATATATATATATATATATATATATATATATATATATATATATATATTCCTCACAGTTCTTGATTGTTTCATGACCATTAGATCTTCTACTTCATTCCCGATGCATAAGTATTGCGTTTTGTTTCTATTTACAGAGAGGCCCCATTCTTCATATGTTTTACACAACCGTCTCGTCATGAATTCTAAATCTTCCTTGTCTGCTGCCACTACTACTTGGTCGTCCGCAAAATGTAGAGTGTATAATGTTGTATCGTCGTCAAGTTGGATCCCCATTCCAGAACAGGATCTTCTCCAGTGTTTTAGTGCTTCATTTAAATAGATCTTAAATAGTATTGGAGAAAGGCAACAGCAATATTTTGAACAATAATATTTAATTATAAAAACAATTTATATATTATATTAATTTATATAATTAGGGTTTAATTGCACTAAAAACGAATTCTAGTAATTATTTCAATATTGATTTTTTGAGATCATAATACTAACCACACTTTTGCAATTTTAAATCCAGATTTGCTGTTGTACATTATATAAATTATACAGTGCGTTAAGTTTTTGATTAGGCATTGCACACTATACGGAGCGCTAAAATCGGCAACGTTGCAAATGTTCGTTCTCCGACCCGAGACTATCTGCACCGACAGAAAATCATTTTAGTTTAGTAACTCACAACAACGTTTGGGATGTACTTCTCTGTCGTCCGATCTCATGTTTCATTACGTATAGCCGATTTTAATAGTAGAAAATTCGATAAAAATGCACTGACCTAATCGGTGCATTGTTATCGATTTTTATTAATGTGAAAATTTTTTTGTGGTTGAATTAAAAATAAAAGCGTTTTCTTTAAAAAGATAAAATAAAAAATATACTCTTATTGAAAATTAAAATATTATTCCTAATAAAATAAAAAATAATTATTTATGACCTACAGAAATGGTTCAAATAGTTGACTTTCTACGGCTGAACAGTACCCCAATCTGTCATAAAAACTTCTGCGAACAGATGAAAGAGTTTCTGCTGTAACAGAATTGGAGACTTCTCTTATTCGATTTTTTAATTCATCCAAATTTTGGGCTCTAGCCTCAGGATGATCGTAGATAATGCTTTTTAAATGTCCCCCCAAAAAAAAGTCCATGGGTGTAAGATCTGGAGATCGCGCAGGCCACTTAATATCGCCTGTTCCACTGATAACTCGATTCGGGAAAGTATTGTTTAAATACTCCCTAATAATTCGAGCGTTGTGAACTGAACAGCCGTCTTGATGAAACCAAACATTCTCCAGATTTACATCAGGAAGATTGAGAATAGCGGGAAGAACATGATTCTGTAACAAATCGAGGTATACTCTACTATTCAAGTTGCCCTCGATAAAAAATGGACCTATTATGTGGTCTCCTAAAATGCCAGTCCAGACGTTAACTTTTTGAGGACGTTGAGTTCGGTAAACAACACTTCTGTGCTGGTTTTCCCGTGCCCAATACCTCGTAATGGAAGGATTGTGTCTCCCTACTAACGACACAGAAGATTCATCAGTGAACAAAATGTTTTTAATAAAATTTGGTTCACTATTAGCCTTCGTTATTAGAGTTTCACAAAACTCCATTCTTCGAAAGTAATCGTCTGGATAAAGCTGCTGCGTTTTCAAATATTTAAAATTCTTGTAACCGTGCTTTTTCCATACTTTCGTTACAGTAACATTGCTAACATCTAACTCTCTAGCAACGCTTCTACTTGAACGTGTTGAATCTACCTCGATTGTTGCACAAATTTGTGTATCCCGGTATTCTCTTTCCTCAACTTTTTCTGGTAACACTTCTTGAGCGTGACATTTTCTGCAATTTTTGAGGCAATAACAACTCTCAAAATTTTTAACAATATAATAAATTGACTGTACACAAGGAATTGGTCTTCTCTCAAAAAACACAGAAAATAAATCTACACACTGTTGCGCAGAATTGCCACTATAAAACCATTTTATTATTTGAGTTTTTTCCGCGGCCATATAAACAGACATGTTTAAAAAAATAAATTAAAACTCTACGCTGTTATACCTTTAAACAACCACGGTATAATGACAATATGACAAATTTGCCGACGGGCGACGAGCAACGACGAGTCAACGAAGCAGATATGTAGTGGCAAGTCGACGACGTGCAGTGTTGCCATTTATAGAGTGTATACCTAATCCAAAACTTAACGCACTGTATTAATATGTTATTATAATAGTATTATTGTTTTACGGAAACGTTTTATAAAACTAGTTAATACGTAACAATATATGGAATTTAATTTACAGTAATCATTACATAAAAGTGTCAATCTATTTAAATTAGAAATTACGGCTACAATCCACGGTTCACATTGATGTTTTATATTATTTTGACTCGGAAATCCATAAAAAGTACAACTACTTTTACGCAGCAGTTTGCGTAGCCACAAATATTACCTACTATCGTTTTGAACAATTATAATATACAGTGAACGGCTAAATTATGGAATATTATCATTATTTCGAGAACCGTCGAGTTTTGAGGGAACTCCCGAAACAGGTCGATTTTTCGTTTTTTTTATAACGCCACCGAGGTGCAGTGACATGACATTGACATTAATTGTTTTAAATATTAATTGGTATAATGCAACACCTCGTTTGAAAGAGAATTTAATTCTCTATTTAACGACATTACATTTTTAACTAAAATATTTTTTTAAGGCGACAAAAACAATTTTTTTAAATTTAAATTTAACTAAATTACAACTAATGATTTAATTCATAATGTACTTTAAAGTAACCAAATTGTGCATAACAATTAATGTAAATTAAATGTTCGAAATGCCATCCATCGGTTCCTGCCATGACTTTCTGAATTAAATACTTAAAAAAGCAAAAATAAGTAAAAATAATAATGGACACAAAAAGTTATCTTATAACACTGAAATTTTTTGTCAAATGTTAATTCAAGCAAGTGATAGTGGCATAGTTACTATAATATTGATTGACGTAAAAGTTTTGAATTTGTGAATTGTCATCAGCTGTCAATTGTAATTTTTACTTTTGAATACTAAATTATGGCTTACCTAATTGAAACACAACGCATAGAAATATTAATTCTTAGCAGATGCGGAGATAAAAAAGAACACAGAACGAGGTATGCAATTTATTCAACGCAAAATATCCAGACAGACAAATCAGCCAATCAACAGCAAGTAATAGTCCGAAAATTTGGAGAACCTGGGCACGTTACACATATTCCAAACGCTGGGCGTCCTAATATTGAAGACAATGTGAAACTTGATATTTTATTAAATGTACATGACAAGCCTCACAGTAGTTCAACACAAATGGGTGAATATGCTGGAGTTTCCCAACGATCGGTATTACGTATTTAAAAAAAAAAGAAAAATACCATCCCTACAAAATTCAACTACATCAGGAATTAAACGACGACCATCCTGATCGCCGGCTTCAATTTTCTGAAATTATGCAGGATTTATGTATCCGCAATCCACATTTCATCAATCAAATCCCTTTTTCCGATGAAGCCACATTTTTTATAAATGGCATCGTGAATCCTCAAAATTGCAGATATTGGGGTCAAGAAAACCCACATTGGATGACTGAGTCACACACGCAATATACTCAGAAAGTAAATGTATGGGCAGGGATCATTAATGACATAATCATTGGCCCCTTTTTCATTGAAGAAAATCTAACAGGAGAACGTTATTTAACTTTTTTGAGAAATCAACTTATACCTGTCCCTGCTAACATGTATCCAAATACCAATAATCCAAATTTACCTAGTGCAAATATCTGGTTTCAACAATATGGAGCCCCTTCGTATTACGCAAGTAAAGTACGTCAATTTTTAAATCAATGCTTTCACAGGAGGTGGATCGGAAGACTAGGTTTTATAGAGTGGCAAGCAAGGTCGTCAAATCTAATACCTCTAGACTGTTTCCTGTGGGGTTACATAAAATCAAAAGTTTATGTCAATAGACCCCAAAACTTACAGGAATTGAAAGATAGAATTAGGCATGAAATGAGTTTAATTACTCCAGAAGTCATCCGCAATGTACTTGATGAATGTGGACGAAAACGCAGCGTGCCTAAATGGTTGAGGCGTATTTTAAAGCCAACGATTCCTATACAGTTGCTCGACGGCGTTTTTGTGTACGGTAGAATATTAGACGCGTGGGTGATGCACCAGCCGCGATACTAGTGCACGCATGGGTAAAGAAATTGAGAGAAGAAGAAGTTGTTACAAATGTGAAACATCCAGGCAAACCAAAAACTATTCGAACTTCTGTCAATGTTGCAAGAGTTCGACGTGCTGTAAATGGTAATCCTCGGCGTTCCTTCGCAAACATGCACAAGCGCTAAATTTTATCTCGTGCTAGTATCCAGTGTATTTTAAAGAAGGATTAATCCAGACAATACACGGTTCTAGCAAGACGGTGCTACGCCACACAGCGAGCACTTCAATAAACGCCCTAACAGAAATGTTTCCAGGCACCACTGATTTCACAAAATGGTGATATTCGTTTTCCCCCAAGGTCTCCTGACCTTAAGATTTTTTTCTGTGGGGGGTATTTAAAGCAAATCGTCTACGTCAATCCACCAGCGACAATCAAAGAGCTGAAGCAAAATATTCGTAACGCTATTAACAACATTCCAGTGAATATGTGTGAGAGCGTCTTTCTCAATTTGCGATCCAGATTGCAAGAGTGCTACGAGCGAGATGGTCAACATATAACCGACGTGTTATTTAAGAAATAAAATCCGCATGTTCTGTGTGTCCATTTTCGCAATAAATGTTTATATATATATATATATATATATATATATATATATATATATGTATATATATATTATATATATATATATATATATATAATAGATATACAAGAAATTAGCATAGTAATATTATGATGTTTAATTAATAAACTTACTTAAATAGTGGTTAAAGAAATAATTTATAAGTTATATACTAGCGAATATTATAAAAAAATAATTATGAGGGTACTTTTGAAAATTTAGCATAGGATTAAGTTTAAAAAGTTTTTTATTTTATTTTATAAATAAATATATTTAAGTGAGCCATGTGCATAGGCAACCAAATATACACTGTGTTATTTGACATTTGTTTGGTTGCGGATGTGAAGTGGGGTTATTTATTAGTTGGGATGTTTAATTTAAATATAATTACGGATGTAAAATAGTGATAATGTATTAGTTTAAGATATTTAGTTTATATAATAGTGTATTCTGATCTGATAAGCCTATATGTCCATAAGATTCTCACTAGAATTTTCTGGAAAACGTCAAAATACAAGGCAGTTAGCCCTATTTGCATAGTCGATTATTCCAGAACTTTCATATATGGATGAGATGAAGTGTTTCGAACATGGTTTATTGCTAGAACTGTCTAGAAGGATAAAATCATATAAATACGAGGTAATTTGGAGCAGGCAGGCATTAAGTTGCAGTTACTAAGTCAGTTACAGTCAATTATTAAGTTAGTAGAAGGCATTAAGTAAGATGAATTCAGTCAGTCAGTTACAATTGATTAAGTTAGAAGAATTCATGAGGTGATTAAGTTAGAAGAATTCATGAAGTGATAAAGTTAAATTAAGTTAGAAGAATTCATGAAGTGATTAAGTTAAATTAAGTTAGAAAAAAGTAAGTGAGATGAACTCAGTCAGTCAGTTACAATTAAGTCATTAAATTAGATTTATCAAGAAAGTTAGTTCAAGACAGTTATAATTAAATTAAGTTAGAAGAAAGGATTAACTTAGAAGAATTCATTAAGTCAGATAGAGTTGGAGAGTATGAGAGTAAATTAATTCAATATAGATAGTTCAATACAGGAGTATAGTATATTATATGGAAATTACAAGAATTTTAAATTATAATATCTATATGCAATTTCACAAATACAAGGATAACCGAGGCTGATTAAGAAGATATTTAGTGGTGATTATAACTTTGATTTTGGAAAACTTTAGGCATTCAGTGATAGAAAGGTACCAAATTTTGTTAATATAATTTAATAGTTGTAAGAATTTCAAATTTTATATAGGTTGTTTTAAATTTATATTGTTTATATTAGATATATAGGTCTGTTTCGTAATAGTTATAATAAAGATAATTTAAAAAGTACTTACAAACTAATTCTTTGAGAACCGCGATAAAAACCCTATACTCATATATTTGTTTTAAGCACTCATTGCTCATATACAAACAAAACATCATAACAATATATATATATATATATATATTATATATATATATATATATATATATATATATATATATATATATATATAGGTATCTCGTGAACACCATGGTCTTCATTGGGGATTTGGTCTTTTACGGATCTGACGAGATTGGACAACTTGGAGTGAGCAGTGAAGATGATTTTGATGTTTAGAGGAAGAAGAGTTCTACTGATCTTGTCAGTGACACCTTTAATAAAAGGTAGAAAGATTTTGGGTCGTTCCGGTGGCAAGGTTTCTTTTTTGGATGGAACGGGGTTTAGATGTTTTTGAATGCTCTTATTGATTTGGGTTTTGTGGTAGCCGTTTTGTAAGAGTGTTTGCTTTATTGAATTGATTTCGGATGACCTATGATTGTTGTCGCTAAGTCTTATGGAACGAGAAATGAGGTGATGACAAGTGAATTGAGTTGGGCGGGCTGATGATGTGACTGGGCATTAAGATATTAGTTTGTATAAGTGGTTTTCCGGTACACGGAATAGGAAAAACTGTGAGGTAAGTTTTTCTTAATAAGGTCATCAAAGAATGGAAAAGACGCTTCAGACTCAACTTCCATCGTGAATTGAATACCAGGATGTATTCCCTTCGGGTGGCAGAGGAAGAGATCTAACGTGTCTTTACCATGAGGCCAAATGACAAAAGTGTCATAAACATACCGTAACCAGCAGGTGGGTTTGAGATTTGATAAGGACAGGGCTGCTGTTTCGAAATGTTCCATGAAAATATCAGCTATTATATATATATATATATATATATATATATATATATATATTATATATATATATATTATATATATTTGTATACATATACAATCGTAAATATACATTGTATATTTACGATTTTTAGATTCTCTACGATTTAAAAAATATAGATATATGTATTACTTTGTCAAGTGAAGCCTATGAATTTTTCGTTCACCGTTTGGGCCATATATTTTAATTATATTTCACATGCTATATACTTACTTGAACTTCTCCAAAAACTTATGGTCTTTAAGTGCCGATTTAGAAACCTGAATAGCCTCTTTGAATTTAGATTCATATAGGTAGAGTCTGATTACCTCCTCTACCTTATCTAGAGCAATCTTATTTTGTTCTTCATTTTCGTCATCGTTTTCTGTTCCAAACATATAAATCATTAAGCAAAAATTTAAACAATTTATTAAACATACAAAGTTTAAAAAATAAGCTCCATATTATTACTTTTCTTTTAAAAAGATTAAAACTAAAACTGACGCAAATATGTACATTGAATACTGAGCATATTAATTTAGTGAAAATATATGATACTTTACATTTTTCTATAAAAGTTCGAATGAAGTGTACAAATATTTTTAAAAAATTGTAACTATGTTTCTTGTTATTTCAATATTGTACAAATACGAACATTTTTAATAATCTAGAAGCAATAATTGTATTAAAGCTTTGATCCACAATAAAAGTGTTTTAAAATCTATACACGAAGTACGTATTTTTGCTTCGAATTAACGGACTTATCGACCGGCAAAACGATCGGAAGTTCAATAATTTAGTTATGTCTTTTATCGAAGATTTTATCTGTTATTCATCTAGTTTCATTATCAGGATCTGATGAATCAATGTCACCAAAAAGATGAATTCTTTGAGTAAATAAGATTTTTTTTTTAAATATTTAGTCTCGTTTACGTTTTTATTTATTTTTTACTGAAATTGAAAAACACTTCTACATTAGAGCTGATTTTTTTAAGAGTCCAATCAAGTTATGAATTAAATTATAAAACCGTCGTACAGGGACGACCAAAACACATTAAATTTCACTCAATTTTAAATGACAACCATTTAATGCAAACATTAATTTCGAGTTTACTGTAAAAAAATACCAATTTTTTTATTTCATAATTCTATTATGCGTGTAAAATAATAAAAAAAATAATTTTAAGGGGTGTAATAATTGTATTTTTCGTGACAGGGGCGTGGTAAAAATATATATAATTGTTTTTAGTATATCAGTATAGTAAGGTATAAATAAAACAAATCAAAAAACGGATCAGAAAAGGTCATAAAACGTTTGAATAATGAAAATAAATTAAACTGCAAATTTAATACAAAAATAGAAAAACAAATAGACTAAATGTAAACTGTGAAAAGGACAAAAAAAAGTAATTATAATTCTTAGAAACATATATCAATAAAAAAAAATAAATAATAATAAAAATAAATAATAATAATAACCATAAAGTAAAGGAAAGATGTTTTCCGAGAATGAGAGTTTCCTACTTGCCATTCAGGATCAGGTTGTTCCAACTAAAAATTACCTGAAATATTTTGTTAAAGATCCTCAAGTTCAAAATGACAAATGCCAAGGCCAAGAAACCATCCAAGATCTTACCGGGGGCTACCAGGCGTTTGTCGGTAGTGATTATAAAGAACACCATGACTCAGTAGGAAAGATTATCCACCAAGAACTAGCTAAGAAACTTGCACTTCTCCAAATCGAGTATCTTCCTTATTATCAATACGCCCCTGACAGAATGCTTGAAAATGACAACTACAAGCTATAATTGGAGCGCACTGTGCTCTTAGACCAATCTATGGAACATATTAGAATGGATCTCATACTAGTTAATAAACTTACTAGGCAAACAACACTTATTGATGTGGCGATACCTACACCAATAATCTGCTACATAATTTAATTCATAATTTGCGTGTTAAATACAACGAAAAGATCGGTAAGTACAGAGATCTAGAAATACAAATCAGGAGATAATGGAGAATGTAAAGTATCCAGACAGTACCTATTATTCTATCTACTACTGGTGTGATTCCGAAAAACCTCATAGAGAACATAAAACAGCTGCAGAAAGACCTAAAGACCATGCAGAAAGCTGTACTCGCGACGTCTAGATGTGTACGAAAATTTTTGGGACATACTCCAGCATACCAAGGCACCTAGGGCTGGATAACACGAAAACAGTCCCACTAGACCTCAATCCTTTTGATACTGTAGGTATATGGGATGAGCAAATTTTCCCCTTTGAGGAAGTTTGAGCTGTATGGCTAAATCTGGATAACCTGTGGAAGTTTTTTGTCAGTTTGTCTATCAGACGCGGCCCCTTGCGAATGTAGGATACTTTCTAGGTATTCTAGCACCAATGCCCAGAGAATAGAAGGATTTATGTTTAGGGTCGCTGCCTGTTGATCGCCAGGGCACGTCTAGAGCCGGCGCTGGATGTGATAGCATGTGGGACGTCGGTAGCAAGGTGTTGAAGAGTCTGTAATACAATCAGTTAAAGCCCAACAAGAACAACAACCACAAGCGACCCAAACAACAACAAAAGCTCCACTCGCCAAAGGTGCTGAGCTGGAACATCAACCAGTGCTCACTGAAGCGGGACGACCGAGACAGCGCATGAAATGGACTGTGTCCATGAATGAAAATATTTTGCGCTTTTATTATACGGTGACAAACCTCGGTCAAGAAACGATCGGCTATCGACAAAATCTGTACGCCGAATTTTGCAGAGAGTACCCAGAAATCCAGAAACCCAGAAGTAGCTTTGGTCATGCTGATTAAAAAGTCTCATTGCTTAAACCCTCAGAAATAAATTTTATACGGCATCTGAATCTCAATAAACACGAATATGGTATCGGATTGACATTTCTTAATATTTCCCCGTCAGAAAAAGTTTCAGATCCTATACTCGTGTTTTATTAACCTATTGTATTATATTAAATGTTCTAAATATCCTATTATAGTATATTAAATGTGTGGGACGGTACGTTCCGAAATTTGTGACTTTGAAAAATGGACTAAAAATCGTCACTTTGAAGCTATATAACTCAAAAACAACTGGTTTCTGAGTCTAAGAACATTGAGAACTTTTGATCAGCATTACATGACCAAAGCTACATCTTTGCAAAGTTTCAGCCAATTAAATGGAAACCACATTACACAGATAAATAAGAAATACACCAGGAATACTCATACTTGCACTTGTAGGAACAACCAATGAGGCTAAGAGTCTTCTTGTGTCACATTTCAGGGAGATCGTTACAATTTTTTTTGTAACTTTGCGCTTATTTAAAATTTTATTAGTGGTACTTTCTGTTATTGTTCTGGTGTAATGTTATTGTATTAGATAGTTCTTGAGAATGTATTAAAGAAATGAAAAATACGCAAGATATTTGATTTTTTTTGTATAAAAACGGCACCTCACATGAAAAAAAGAAACATTTTTTGTTTCACAAATTATACGAAGAATTTCAAAATGATTTTTAATTTGATATAACTCAATGGCATACCATTTTTTGTTTTGAAAATATTGAGACTATTATCCGTATGTGCGTTAATAATGGATATAAAATTCTTTATTATATGGAAAAAAATGTGCAATAACTACCTCTTGACACGCATCAAATTTCGTTTGCATTCTTAACCGGTTTCAGAGCTATAAATAAAGCGTCAGTTTGTAAAAAAAATTTCAACGCCCCGTACCTCGGAAAACGAATAATTTGCGGGCATATGTTTATATAGCAAACTTTCTGAATTTTTCATGCAGAATTACTCTTCAAGTTTGTTATACCTATTTACTAACACACTCTATATTAGACAAATATGTATTATTCAAATGGAAAAACCTACGCTTTGAAGCTCTGTAACTCAGAAACAATGGATTTCTAAATCTTGGGCGAATAAGAACATTTGATCAGCATGATTAAACCTCCCTGCAAAGTTTCAACCAATTTAACCACTTTTACATAAGAAAAGTGCCGGAACCCTTTGTACTTTTAGCAACTATGTGCTAATGTTATGCTAGTACAAAAATTATCGGTATATATGGCATATCCAACATCTAATAAATTATTAGCTGAACGAAACACAACACTATCCGAAACTCGACATATTTCGGTCTTATCATTTCTAAATAAATTTGCTGATCATAAGTTAATCTCCATCCAAAAAGACTTTGTACACCTTTACCTTGAACTTATCTCTCTTATTTTTGATATTCTTTCCCCGGCACTACCACTTTTTGAAAATTAGAATAATGCATGTCTTAAAAGTTTTGGCACAAAATATTTATTTGATTTTTTTTAATGAAAAAATTTATTAAATACTAACTAGTTATAATAGTTCTGTCATAAGGTCCTGGACGGAATTCAGATCAATTTCTCTCAGTTTATCGTACATTCCCTCTTTATTGTTCTTCATATTGGCTTCCCAGCCTCCATGATAAACCTTCCTAGACAGTAAAGCCAAAAATCTTCTATTGGACGAGCCTGCGGCAAGTTTGGAGGATTATCGTTTTTACGAACAAAAGGTATGTGATGTTGTCATGTTGTCGAGGCCAGTTTTGGGTATCTCTTGAGTATTATGGTGTGATGCTAGATCTGACTAAAATCTGATATTGTTATTGGCCTGATGTTTGTAGACAAATTGAAGCAATTTGGAAAGGCAGTTATCAATATATCTCTGACTAATCAACGCTTTACCCCTCACTCTTCCCACAAAAGGTCCGGATACATCCCTGTTAGAAATTGCGCAACAGAAAACGATTTTATCTGCAACTTTCGCTTTACGTTTGTACCTAACATTGTCACGACATTCTTCTACGTTGTCCGTATAAAATCCTTTGTTTCCCTGCATTTCAGAATTACTCAAAGTGAAATACTTTTCGTCATCTGAAATAATAATTTTTTCATCATCAAAGTATACATTTATCAGTTGACGCCACCATCTCGGTATACCAAGGAGTTGAGCTTGAGAGTATTTGGGTCACTTACATCGCTTTATGTGTTTAAGACCATTTCTTCCCAATTCCAATGATATCGTACTCCTAGAAGGTCTGTATGGTCTCCTCGTTGACATTCCAATCTTATGTTTTGCGGTACTTATATGGTATTTCCTGCTCGCACTCCGCTATTGTTCTCTAAATGGTTCTACCTGAAATGTTTTCATTTTGGAATAGTCGACAGATTTCATCTTTGCGTACCTGCCCAATCCAATTGTAGAGACTTTTTCATTTTTAATTTATACGAAAGCCTAAAGCTAAAACTTAAAATAAATCAATCTCAACTGTCAGTAAAGAAGTAAAACTTGTGTTTCCAAAAAGTTAATATTAAAGTCAATAAATTTTTTGCCACAACTTTTAGGACATACGTTACCAGCTTTTCCAAAAGGGGTGATAGTTTATATAGTAGAAGTTCTTTGTCGCGTTTTTCATTGTAACTAAAGTGTAAATTGGCAAGTAATAATTTAAAACGATTACGCGACATAAGACACTTTACTTTGTTTTCGTATAATGGAATTTTTGTACCAGTAAGAACACAACTTTGGTAATCTTTGCAATCCCATCCACACTGGAATGGCGGTAAATGTCTTTATTTCTTCAGTATTTATATCCACCCATTTATGAGTTCCAGTTTTTGGACCGTGACCACCTATGATGTTATCAAACTTTTGATGTGTATATCGACTGGTTTCTTACACTCTATAATATCGTTATTCACACATAAATGAAAATACTCGAGGTGTGTTTACCATACATCTCAAAAAACTCTTTGAGATCTTTAATACCCGAGTTTTACACTGAATTTAATATTTTCAAGTTCTGGTCATCTACATTCCGCCATATCAACGGTGTGTTATGTCAACCTCAATGTCATCTTCATCGGAAGAACTTCCGTCGACAATATGTTTAATTTTAAACTTGATCATAGCTCTTTTTCTTTATTACATCCAATACTATCAATATATTTCCGTTGGTACATAAATAATTAATAAAAAGTAGAAAACTAACAAATAAACAAAGAAAATATTTGTTTCTTCCTAAAAGAATCAAAGTAGTTTAAGCTACATATATAAAAATAATGAGCTGTCACTGGGCACAACTTAACCAAAATAATATTTATGACATTAAGGAAAGCTCACAACTTGATTGGACATATGTATATTATGCTTACCCTTGCCTTTGTCAACTTCAGCTTCGACTTCTTTCTTCAATTGGTCCACTATGCCGTCCCATTGCGATTGCAATTCCATTAACCGTTCCATTTTCGGATCATTGAACTTTTCTTTGCCTTCTTTCAGTAAATTTTTGTGTTTGTTTAGTTCCTCTTTCATTGAGGACAAAGACAACTAGAAAGTAAAATTGTCTAATCATAAAACTAGTTAAATTATATAAAAAAGACATTTAAGCAGTCACTTAATTTAATTTAATACACTCTGTATAACTTTGCTTTAACCCGTTTTCTGCTAGCGTAACCGTATGGTCACACTAAATGGCCCCTTTTAAATATACAATATTTAACGCATACAGCGATATATGCAACTAGTAATACTACCACGCGGACTAGAGATATCTATGTAACGAATTACATACCCGGTACCTGATCAATTCGCTGGCAAAGTCGTGTTATAGTTGATGTTTGTTGGTGTTACAACGAGAAAGCATCAAAATGGACGTTCGCTTTGAGTAAGTAATATTTTTTAATCTTATTTTTGAAGAAAATAAAAATACTTTTAAACAAATAGGATCTAGAGACATGTGTTTAAGACATGTTTATATAATTTATCACAAAAGTATTATATCAAATGCGGTAGAGCTTCTAATATTTGTTTGTGACCATAACGTCACACAGGGATAATATGTGATAATAAATAGGTTTTTTCTTTTTAGACGTGGTTTTACATTACAAGAAGCATTGACCGTGTTATATGATGACGAAAATATAGAAAATGATGAAACATCGGTGTTTATTTGTCCTCCAGATGTTCATGAGGATACGGATGAAGATTCCGATGAAGATTCCATGAGGATACGGATGAAGATTCCGGGGACGAAGACGATGGTGGTTTAGTTGACAATTTGTATCATAGACAGTTATTAGCGCCAGCTGAAATTCGAAAAAATCGTAACAAGGAGAGGAAGACTCTGTGGATGAAATAAAGACAACAAAATCTGATGAACAGGTGAGCCAGATAAACGAGGGAAAAAATAAAAAATGTAGAATTTCTAAAAAAACTGAGATCAAGCAATGGATAGAGGGAGATTTGATACATAATAAAAAATTTAAAAACGAGAATAAATCTGAAAGTTATGAATTTTATGACATGAGTCCATTACAACTATTCGAACTATTTTTTGACAACGACATGTTTGAACATATTTTACAAGAAACAAAAAATATGCTACGTTCAAGAATTTTCCAGATCCAAATCTGTCCATTGATGAATTAAAATCGGTAATCGGAATTTTAATTTTATCCGGCTACCATCCCTTATCTGGCAGAACATATTATTGGGATCAACAGGATGACATGGCAGTACACATGGTGAAAAAATTCTATGCGCAGGAATAGATTTGATCAAATCATGAAATGTATTCATTTTGCCGATAACAGCAAAATTGGAAGGACTGATAAAATGTGGAAACTACGCCCCATTATAGAAAAGGTGCAAATGAAATGTCAAGTACTTTCAACCAACCCAGCACATGAATTAGGATGAATCAATGATCAAGTGTTTTGGGAAACATAGCTGTAAACAGTTTATCAAAGGTAAGCCAATACGCTTTGGCTATAAAGCTTGGTGTTTGAATTCTGAAGACAGTTATTTGATTCATTTTCAGTTATATCAAGGTAAACAGATTTCAACTGATAACAGTTATGTAGAAAAATTTGGAAGTGCAACAGCTCCTTTACTTCAAATGCTTGACGATCTACCAAATAAGATGCCAAATTACCATATTTATACCGATAATCTATAAGAGTTTCAATTTGCTTGCAGAATTAAAACTAAGGGGATATGACTGTGCTGGAACAATAAGACAAAATAGAGTTCCTAAGTGTTGCCCTTTGCCGGATAACAAAGTAATGGCTACTAAAACTAGAGGTTCTGTTGATTATGTTATATCTAAAAATGACGGATTTATATTGGTCAAGTGGATGGATAATGCTGTAGTTACGGCTGCATCAACTTGCTACGGTATCAATCCTCAAAGTTACGTCAAGAGATACTCTAAGAAACAGAAGAAAATTATTAAAGTACAAAGGCCTTTGATTATTGCAAAATATAATACATTCATGGGTGGCACGGATAGAATGGATGAAGATGTGGCACGATACAGAATTGGCATCAGAAGTAAAAGTGGTATTGGCCTCTTTTTACTTGGCTTGTTGACGTATGCCTACATAACGCGTGGGTGCTTTATAAGAAGTCCTCAAAGGAAAGAAAAAAAAAAACACCAAATATAGTTTTCCGCCGAGAAATTGCACAGATGTATATGTGGAAATATGGAGTACCGCCTAGACGTCCTGGTAAGCCTTCAGTCAGCAATAGTCTGTCCATGAATAGAGTGCCCGACAATCTACGATATGACAAAATTGACCATCTTGTTGTTCCAGTTCCTAACGGTAAAAGACGTAGGTGTGCAGGAGAAGGATGTTCTTCTGTGATACGTACACAATGTAAAAAATGTAATTTAGGACTTTGCATTGAGTGTTTTGAAATTTTTTCATACACAGTAGTAAATACATAATGTATATATAGGTAACTTCCCTGTGTGACCATATGGTCACAGCGTTTTTTTCTTATGTTTATAACAAAAAATTAATAAAACATATTTTTACGTTTATTTAGTTTCATTCCATTGTCATCTGCAGTTATATTTATGAAAAAATATATTTATTGATATTCTGGTAGAAAATGGGTTAAAGAAAAACACGACACAAGAGAAAATATAATGAAAAGTAATGTATTCTCTCTATGAAAAGTAAAGTATAAAAAGTCAGTGATACTTTTCAATGTAATTCATACATGTCTCTTGTATAGCTTTATTTACTTGTACTTTCTCAGTCATTTATTTTTTCCTGTTTAACAGCAAAAAGTAGTTTAAGTTACTCTTGATTAATTTTGATTCGTCACACCATAAGTAATATTCTCCAAAAATTCATTACCTTCTTGACATTTTATCGTTACAAATTCTATTCTTTCATTATATTCTGTTTTCTTTAAACTTTGAACTGCGGTGTAAGAGTAGGGAAAATTTTTTTGTTTATTTATTAATTTGACGAAGAACGTAATGATGCTTCGAAATAAGGAGCATAGTAATAGCATAGGATCATTATTATCAACAATAGGCTTCGCTGTATTAACTTTATTTTAAAAGAACCACAATGTTGTTAAATTTTTAAGTAACCTCTTCATAGTGTAACGGGTAGTTCGTGGTCGATCTGGATATATTTTAACAAATAAAGCACACGTTCTAGTAAGAACCCTAGTAAGTTATATTCTCCATGTATTAAAAGTAAATTTAATCATTCTTCATTGTTTAATTCTAAACGAACCAATTCTATCACTTTGCAAAAAAGTGCCAATAATCACAAATAATGATACCTAATTAAAACCTACATCATACACGGCCTGCTAGAATAAAAACAATAAATAACTTTACTTTAACATTAACCCAATATTATCTCCAAAAGTATTAACTTTAGGTATATGGAACCCTAATACTATTTAAAAGACAACTGATTAATTTTTTATTAAAATTATAGGGGATAGGAAAAAAAGGAGCCTCCACGAGATCAATAGTGCCACATCAACTGTAAAGTAAACACTATTGACGGCGTCCCCTGTAAACGTACGGCTAATCCTTCCAACACCGGATCAAACCAAATCAGATGGCAAATATCAAGTCACAACGGTTCTTCTCAGAGCCAACACTGACAGTAGCTAGCATAAATATCGAGGGCATCACTACAGCCAAACAATACATCTTATCAGAATTCTGCAAGAACACGAAATGTGAGGTATTGTGCATCCAGGAAACCCACAGAGACCTAACTGCAGCGAGACCGAAAGTATCTGGTATAAAACTGATTGCGGAGATACCACACAATAAGCATGGGAGCAGTATTTGTGAGAACTCAAACCATAGTCTCATCTGTGGGAACAACAAATGTATAATCCGACAAGCGAGAACTGGCGGGTGAGCTGAGCTAAAATAGAAAAGGAATTATTCTAAGAGAGATAGGGGAGGTACTTAATCGCGATTATAGGTATATAGTATAGGTACTTAAACGGTTATTACACGATGTAAACTCCTAGCCGACTGCAATAGAAACGAGCAATTGCTTCCACTTATCATTTGTTCTACACGCAACCCGCCAGCTCTCGCTTGTCGGGTTATACACGGTATAGAGTTAATAACCACTGACATCGGAAAATTCACAATAACCTCGGTATACAAGCCCCCAAACTAGCCTTTTATATTTTCACCCCCAACTAATTTTCAATCACAACCTAATCAGCTTGTACAGGGAGACTTTAACAGTCACAGTTTACTCTGGGGCTATGCAGATTCGGACGCAAATGGAGACGCAGTAGAAGTATGGGCCGAAACGAGTGGCCTCACGTTAATCCATGATTTCCACCACCTTTTCAGATTAAAGTTTGGAAGAGGGGATATAACCCGGATATCTGTTTTTCAAGTAACAACCTCGAAGACCGATATACCAAAGTAGTATATGGCCCCATACCAAAAACTCAGCATAGACCAATTGGTATAAATATCTTTTCAATAGTCAGACCACAAGCTATTCCATTCAGATTTAACTTCAAAAAGGCAAACTGGCAAAAGTATGCAGACATACTAGATTCTGAACTACTACGTCTTGAACCAAAAGTAGAGAACTACGAAAAATTTGTAGAGGTACTCAAAAATGTGTCTAGAAAAACTATACCTAGAGGATGTAGACAACAATATGTTCCCGGGATGTCCAGCGAGTGCAAAGAACTAATGAGAACATACGAAACCCCTTTATTCCACTGACCCTTTTAGCCAAGAAACGGTTGACTGCGGAGCAGTACTACTCCAACAGCTAAGTCAAGCCAGACAGGAAAAGTGGATTGAGACCCTGGAAAAAATGGACATGACAAATAGTAGCAAAATAGCATGGAACCTTGTAAAAAACTCAGCGGTGATCCAAAAGAACATAAACCACCTTGCAAGGTTACAGTAAACCAAGTAGCTGCTTAACTCCTTACGAATGGAAGAACTACTAACCGATATAAGGACTCAAACACTAGAAGATTGGATTCGGAGACAAACCATTTAGGAACTCCTCTTACACTAAAATAACTCCACGACGGTCTGAACAGGTTAAAAAACGGGAAAGCTGCAGGTGTGTGTAGCGTTTACGCTACTGACTAGTCCAATTTAAACCCCTCAAGAAATTTTTATTACCCGCCTACGATCGATTTTGAATCGACATTTTCCCCCACACGCGCTGTTATCGCTTTGAAAGGAAGATCGATTTTGTGCGGAAGCGAAGCGGTTAGTTTTGGTCGGAACTGATTGCAGCCACGCCAACCGGTGAAATTTTTCACCTTCAAAGTGACGGAATTGGAACAAAAAAATAATTTGGAGAAGAATAAAATAGAAATATTTATAATAATAATTTTTTTTAAATAAACAATAATCTAAAGAGTTCCACAGAAAAGGAAGATTTTTTTTGGCGTGTTGCAGTTCCATGTAAGTAAATCATTTCATACGTATTATCTCTTTATCATATAATCAAATTTATCATTGTATTTAGTATTTCTTTAGAGATTTATTTTTGAGTTCCGAAATAATTTAAATATAAAATTTCCTTGATTTACTTGCAAAGAACAGAAGGTCATTTTTTTTATATAGTTAAACTTAAATTCTGTTTTATTCCACGTTGTTATCATTAAGTTTTTTTGGTTCTTTTTTACCTAACTTTTTTGGTGGAATATAAAAGGTTCTACAAATGTGGTACAGCCTTCTGTATTCTGCGCATGTTCTTTTCATGGCGCAAGCTTGCCATGCCTACGAAAGTAACTTCATAAATCTGACATGTTGACTTAACCTAATACCTAATGTTTTGATGTTTTGTTTTGGTGCAGTCAATCCATGATGCTACACCTATTGAATTGTATTTATTAAATTAAATAATCATTTTAGATTCCGTCACGTGAAAATATTATTTTCACTTTACTTGAGGATATTCTCTTGAGAATATTCCCTCAAGGATACTAGTAACAGAATCCTTAGATACATAGTTAGCAAACCCGTGGATTTTGCTGTCACCCAGAGACCAGTGACTGGTTGTGGCTTTTGTGACCAGGATTCGTCTTTACAGCCACAAACTGATGTAGCCGTGCCAAGAGGAGTTTTTCCTATGGACTTATAGTGCTGTAAAGATAAGTCGTTTAACTATTTGACCTTTTGTATTACGTATTACTTTATATTTACTGTTAACTGATCATATGCATATGATAAGGTGAATACCTTTATGATAATTTTTTTTTGATAATTTAATTATAAAATATTCGGGAGGAAAAAGGGACACTTCATGTGTTATTAGGTTTTAACTAGGATTTAGAGAGTCTGACCAAACTCACTTTTTTTTTGGATATAATATTTTTGTTAATATAATACAATTTGATATTAAGAGGGACATAAATTTAATGTGGTTTGTTTTTAAATATTATATAATGAGTATGGAACAACTCATTTTTTGGATGTAATATATATATTTAATATAATTGTAATAGAGATTTATCAAGTTTGATATCTTTACAATATTGTCATTAGTACCTCATTTTAGTAGAACTAATTTAAATTTAAATGACTACCTTTTTGTTTTAAGACTTTGGCTACCCTACGGACTATTCTTGTTGTATACTAATATTTCATATTTTATTTGGCCAGTGGTAGTGACTATTCATTTGTTGAGGGGCTATTAGGTCCTATTGTATCTGTACACCATCCACTACCACTGTTATTTGGCTTTGCATTATATGTAAATTGTTTATACACATATACCTATATACATTTGTTTATAAATATATTTATTGTTGCTATTTTGAGTTTTATTTCAGTTCTACTAACCAGTATATAACATAGCAAAACAAGATTAATATTTAGTATTTTTGTATTTCAGAGTATTACCTCCAGATTCATTTGTTACTTCAAAATCTCAACTATCGTTGAGTTGGCGCCCTTCTTTTCTCTTCTTATTGTTCTCTTTCTATAAATTTATTCCCAGTGACCTTCTTTAGTTGTATTACGTTTGATATTACCAGGTCTCATTTCGTTTCTTGTCTCATTAGCTCAGTATCCTTGCTATCTGTTTAAATCTTTAAAGCCACAATCCAGTGCATTGAAGCTAGCCCGAACACTCACTTGAGATTTAGTGTCTCTTTGGCCATTTAAATTTGTTCCTCTGAGCTTAGCCCTATTTTTAGTATTTTTTTTTCCATCACTTCTCTTTCAGTTCTTCTGAACTTTGTCAATTCACACATTTTATTCGTTTCAATTGGCTAGACCCAACGTGTGGCTTCTTTTCCACTTCTGCCTTTAAAAAAATATATACATCTCCTTTAACTTTTGATTTTGATCTTGGGTTGTTGTGGTTTTCACTGATTGTGCTTTTAGATTTTCATTTTAACTTTTAGTTTTGTTTTTCGATTTTTTTTTTTTGGACATTACCTTATATCTATATCTTAAATCGACTTGTTTTGCTATATACTGTGTAGACTGAATAAATTGCTTTTTTTTTGATTGAGTAAATAACAATTTTAGATTAATAATAAATTAATTAAAAATTTAAATAACTAAAGTTAACTATTTCACATATTTTACAAGTCCGGAGTAGCCAATAAGTTGAGTCACTACCTCGAAATAACAGTTTTGAAATTTTAGGTTCCTTAGGGTGTTGTAGCAGTATATGTCATTGGATTTCATAACTGGACCAAAACAATTAAACATTACTAGTATAGGTATCCCTTCAGAATATTAATTTGAGGACAGAGAGTAAGTTAAACTTTACCTACTTTTACTCATTCTTTTGTATATTTCTCAGTTGTGTAATATGTCTGCGTTCAAGGTAGAGCATCTGTTAGCTCCTGAATTAGAGTATGAGTTGAGAGTCCGTCATCTAACCAGTCCATTGTTAAAAAATGTTTTTATGATGTACAGAATGTAACAGGTAAATTTCCCGATTTTAAAGTTGAACATGGTGTTTTGTATAAACATGTCTTAAGTTCCATAGATTCCCTTACTGGAATGTCGGATTGGAAGATAGTCGTTCCAACTCCTAATAGAGCAGAGGTTTTGGTCACTTTTCATGACCATCCTACTGCAGCTCATTTTGGTTTCGACAAAACTTTCCGTCGAATATCTGAACTTTATTACTGGCCGAAGATGAGTCAAACTGTACGTAGCTATATCGCTTAATGCAAATCTGTGCTACATGCAAACCGACAAATCTTCCCCAACCAGGTTAAATGGATATTTATCGACGGATTGGTTTTCTATTTCAACTGATATCGTTAGATCTCATTGGTCCTTATCACTTCTGTACCAGTTTGGTTTTTAAGATCTGTTTATCTATTTTGTTTACCTGGCAAAAACCCATAAGATGTTGTGCTATTTTGCCTTCTATTTTTTTTATCTTATCTTAATGTTGGTTATTATCTTAGTTTATGGACTTGCTAATTTTGTTGTTTGTTTTCTCTCAAAAGTCCAACTGCATATCATAGGAGTACAGGATGGATATATGGGAATTTCCCCATCTTGAGTTCTGAGTTGAATAGATATTTACAGGGATAATTAGGAAAACATTCCAAATATTTTCATTATGAGTGTTGTATAGTTTTGTGGATCATGACCATAAAGCTTATGCATTCATATTTACTTACTGTGTCGGTGTTTTAGCGTGGGTTCAGGATTGATCACCCTGGATGTGTGCCCTCACTTGGCTCAGAAATATATCAATACATATTAATTGTTCCTTGAGTGTCTCTTAGGTTGAAATTAGAATGTGTCACTTAGAATTGGATCGTTCTGATATTCAGCAGTAAGTCTGTTTAACTTAGTTTGTTATCTCCTATGTTATTACCTTCTCAAAGTATATTGAGTTTGCACCTGTGTCCCTACCATTCATACGGATTGATAGATGTGAGTTATCTTTATCTGTATCTTAATTGAGTTTATCTTTACCTTTATGGAGTTTATCTCATACCTGTAATGGAGTTTATTTCGTATCTTTATCTTAAGTTTATCTTGTACCTTGCCTGAGTTTATCTCGTACCTTTACCTTGAGTGTATCTTTATCTTTACCTTAATTGAGTTTATCTCGTACCTTTACCTTAATTGGTTTATCTCATACCTTTACCTTAAGTTAGTTATCTTTACCTTTACCTGGATAAGTTTAGTTCTTATCTATATCTTATGAATATATACCTTATCTTTATCTTGATTATAGAGTCCTAAAAATCTGTCCTTTACTGTTCTTGTCGTGAGTATAGAATTGGAACACGTCAATAGTACAGTTTAGGTATTACAGTTAGGATCTCTTTTATCTTTCCTTCTACCAAGTGTATAGCTGGTAGAAGTGAGTTTTGTGCATATCCTCTACCATGAGTAGATCTGGACGTGCAATTATCTTTTACCTTTTGTGCATATCCTTTACTATGAGTTGGGATTGCATTTATCTTACTTACCTTTTTTTTAGCATACCCTATACCATGAGTATAGTGGGCTTGCTAGTATCTAGGCTTACTTGTGCCTTTACCGATTGTGTGTTTTTCCTACCGCTGCTAAATCAAGTAGGTGTATTGAATTAGCTTTTACCTTGGATTTTCAATATGTTGTTGATATCCCGAACCATATATATCTGTTTAGATTTGTAGTTTCAACTAGTCCTGAGTAATTAGGCCCTCATTGAACTCTATGGTGACGAATAGAATCTGGTCGCTCTAGTATCAACGTTGGGTAAAGTTCATAGGACTTTGTTTGAATTTCGTTGTTATGAATGGTTCTTGGAGATATTGTGTTAGGGGTTGTTAATACACACCTATAATGTAGTTTTAACGAATGGTTGTTTTTACAAATACTTGAGAATGTAGATAAGTAGTGTTAAAAGTTAACTTGATCTGCAATGTTATAGAATTAAACTTAAAATGTATATTTTTTTTTAATCTTTGGTTTATACTAAATTAACATACATTATCGCATTAAAAAAAATGTATGACTTCGTCTCATATTCTTCGTTCCATATTTTTATTTCGTCCTTGATTTTGTTCCAATTCCTGAGCAAATGGTTGACTGGTGAGGAAAATGTTCAATTTTAACGTATCAACGTTCATTGTCGACCCAGCGTTAGATCGTTCTGCCACAAAAAAAAAAAAGTTCCTTTTTTTTTTTTTTGCTGGAGATGAGGGAGAATGTAGCGTTTACGCTACTGACTAGTCCAATTTAAACCCCTCAAGAAATTTTTATTACCCGCCTACGATCGATTTTGAATCGACATTTTCCCCCACACGCGCTGTTATCGCTTTGAAAGGAAGATCGATTTTGTGCGGAAGCGAAGCGGTTAGTTTTGGTCGGAACTGATTGCAGCCACGCCAACCGGTGAAATTTTTCACCTTCAAAGTGACGGAATTGGAACAAAAAAATAATTTGGAGAAGAATAAAATAGAAATATTTATAATAATAATTTTTTTTAAATAAACAATAATCTAAAGAGTTCCACAGAAAAGGAAGATTTTTTTTGGCGTGTTGCAGTTCCATGTAAGTAAATCATTTCATACGTATTATCTCTTTATCATATAATCAAATTTATCATTGTATTTAGTATTTCTTTAGAGATTTATTTTTGAGTTCCGAAATAATTTAAATATAAAATTTCCTTGATTTACTTGCAAAGAACAGAAGGTCATTTTTTTTTATATAGTTAAACTTAAATTCTGTTTTATTCCACGTTGTTATCATTAAGTTTTTTTGGTTCTTTTTTACCTAACTTTTTTGGTGGAATATAAAAGGTTCTACAAATGTGGTACAGCCTTCTGTATTCTGCGCATGTTCTTTTCATGGCGCAAGCTTGCCATGCCTACGAAAGTAACTTCATAAATCTGACATGTTGACTTAACCTAATACCTAATGTTTTGATGTTTTGTTTTGGTGCAGTCAATCCATGATGCTACACCTATTGAATTGTATTTATTAAATTAAATAATCATTTTAGATTCCGTCACGTGAAAATATTATTTTCACTTTACTTGAGGATATTCTCTTGAGAATATTCCCTCAAGGATACTAGTAACAGAATCCTTAGATACATAGTTAGCAAACCCGTGGATTTTGCTGTCACCCAGAGACCAGTGACTGGTTGTGGCTTTTGTGACCAGGATTCGTCTTTACAGCCACAAACTGATGTAGCCGTGCCAAGAGGAGTTTTTCCTATGGACTTATAGTGCTGTAAAGATAAGTCGTTTAACTATTTGACCTTTTGTATTACGTATTACTTTATATTTACTGTTAACTGATCATATGCATATGATAAGGTGAATACCTTTATGATAATTTTTTTTGATAATTTAATTATAAAATATTCGGGAGGAAAAAGGGACACTTCATGTGTTATTAGGTTTTAACTAGGATTTAGAGAGTCTGACCAAACTCACTTTTTTTTTGGATATAATATTTTTGTTAATATAATACAATTTGATATTAAGAGGGACATAAATTTAATGTGGTTTGTTTTTAAATATTATATAATGAGTATGGAACAACTCATTTTTTGGATGTAATATATATATTTAATATAATTGTAATAGAGATTTATCAAGTTTGATATCTTTACAATATTGTCATTAGTACCTCATTTTAGTAGAACTAATTTAAATTTAAATGACTACCTTTTTGTTTTAAGACTTTGGCTACCCTACGGACTATTCTTGTTGTATACTAATATTTCATATTTTATTTGGCCAGTGGTAGTGACTATTCATTTGTTGAGGGGCTATTAGGTCCTATTGTATCTGTACACCATCCACTACCACTGTTATTTGGCTTTGCATTATATGTAAATTGTTTATACACATATACCTATATACATTTGTTTATAAATATATTTATTGTTGCTATTTTGAGTTTTATTTCAGTTCTACTAACCAGTATATAACATAGCAAAACAAGATTAATATTTAGTATTTTTGTATTTCAGAGTATTACCTCCAGATTCATTTGTTACTTCAAAATCTCAACTATCGTTGAGTTGGCGCCCTTCTTTTCTCTTCTTATTGTTCTCTTTCTATAAATTTATTCCCAGTGACCTTCTTTAGTTGTATTACGTTTGATATTACCAGGTCTCATTTCGTTTCTTGTCTCATTAGCTCAGTATCCTTGCTATCTGTTTAAATCTTTAAAGCCACAATCCAGTGCATTGAAGCTAGCCCGAACACTCACTTGAGATTTAGTGTCTCTTTGGCCATTTTAAATTTGTTCCTCTGAGCTTAGCCCTATTTTTAGTATTTTTTTTTTTCATCACCTCTTTTTCAGTTCTTCTGAAATTTGGAAGTTCTACACCTCCCAAAAACCCAATACTCTCGGAGTATTGAGTTTCAATTGGCAATTGAAATTTGGAAGTTCTACACTTCCAAAAACCCAATACTCCCGGAGTATTGAGCGTTTCATGTGGATGCTATATGCAGTGAACAAATAAAGCATTTAGGCCAAGGAGCAAAAAACTCGATCTTACAATTTTATAACACGTGTTGCAAAACTTGTAAAATTGCAAAATCATGGAGGAAATCTAAAGTAATAGCCTTGTTAAAACCAGGAAAGGATCCAGAAAACCCCAGTAGCTACAGACCTATTTCGCCATTGTGTCACTTTTTTAAACTATGCAAGAGACTGATACTCGCCAGAATAGAAAAAAATGTCGACAAGCACCTCATCCCACAACAAGGAGGATTCAGACCTGGCAAATCTTGCACCGGTCAAGTCCTCGCATTAACAGAACACATTGAAGAGGGCTTTAAAGAAAAACTTATAACAGGGGCTGCTTTCGTAGATCTGACAGCAGTCTATGACACAGTAAGGCACAAAACATTGCTCCACAAATTATACGAATCTCTCAAAGACGACCATCTGGGAAAGGTCGTATATTCCTTACTGCAAAATAGACGTTTTTTCGTTATGCTGGAGGGTAAAGTAAGTAGGTGGAGAGTTTAAAAAAAACGGCCTCCCATAGAGAAGTGTTTTAGCACCAATGCTCTTCAATATATACACAAACGACCAACCTACTCCGACCAAAACCAAGTACTTCCTCTATGCTGACGATCTTACAATATGTGCTCAAAGAAATAGTTTTGAAGAAGTGGAGGAGAAACTCGAAACTGCCTTAAACACAATGACAGCTAAACTACCAAGTAAATGGGGCGCACGTCCTGGCGTGCGCCCATGGCGTTTTAAGAACAACGGAACAGTGTATTTCTCAACTGCTGAATATGCGTGCCCCGTTTGGAGCAGATCTGCCCACACCAAACAAGTTGATACTGCGCTAAATGAGATATGCAGGATAGTAACGGGGTGCATGAAACCAACGCCACTTTCAAATCTGTATAGAGCAGCGGGTTTTGCAGAACCCTCAACACGCAGAGGCGTTGCAGAACACATAGAGAAAATTAAACAGATCGCGGACAAGCGGCATGCCCCATACAAGGCTCGAACACCACGAAAGCGACTAAAATCTAGGAAAAGCTTCCTTGGAACAGTGCAGGATGAACCGCCTGAGTATTTTCCACTTTTCGAGGTTCAATAGACCGGCCAGACCCTAGACCTTAAAACGTGGAAAACTATGAATAGCATAAGAACGGGGGTCGCTACAGTAAAATCAAACATGGCAAAATGGGGAAAAATAGACCAAGATGATGTGAACTGTGACTGGAGAAACACAGAATATGGAACATCTTCTTACAAGCAGAATCTGTCTTCATCGATGTACCCTTGAAGATTTGTGGCTCTCCAACAAAGATGTAACCGACGTAGCCCGATACTGGGCCGAAATTTTATGAATAACATGCCCGGACACGATAAAGTAAAGTAAGTATTAAAATTATAAAATAGGGGGTATTTCATTTAGATTATTTGTTATTTATTTTTATTATTTGTATTTAGATTATTTCATTTAGAATTATTGACTTACTTTAGATTTAAGTTTAAAGAAATAGCGTAACATTTGCGAACACCCTGTATTTGGAAATTCGGAAATGGATGAGATATTAACTTTGAAAAGTCTGTCTCTTAGCTGTTAAAATTTTTGAAAAAGATAAATAATTTAAAAAATATGAAGGTTTGAGCTGTGGTACCTTATACAAATTTTATCTGGAATTTTTCGCAGAATCTGAAAATGCAATTATATATCGAGTGTTCCATATAAAATAAAGTTTCTGTTTATTTCCCGGAAGTGACTCAAATATTTTCTTTAAATTCGTCATAATTTTTAATTCCCATAAATCCACAATTCTCTTAAATATGGTGAAAGTAGTTTTCGATTTGTAGATAGTGTTAGCTCGTCGTGAAACACCATTGTTTCCACCATGGTTGTATAAACGTTGTTTATAACAGATTGTATTCAAATTTTTATTAAAAAATTGTAAACAATAAGTTAGGTTATGTATGGTCTGTGCAGTGACTAAAATTCCAAACCACGTTCTTTTTATTGCAGAAACTACTCTAAATTTTAAACTGACAGGACTTTTTTTGAGAAATGTCTTGACCTTAATGACGTCTAAGTAATGACGTCTCTCTCTATATTAGTACAAGTATAGTATAAATTGCTAGAAACCGATTTTAAAAGATTGTTATTTATATCATGTTATTTATGCCACAACAAATTCTCAATAGGAAGCGACCACAGATTAACCCGAGCTAATATACTATTAAATGTCAAATTGGAAAGAACAAAGATGATCCTTACAACTAGAAAAAATAGTCTGGTCAATTGGCTATGCCAAGGCCATTAAAAAAAAAAAGAAATGGATTCCCCCAGAAAGCAACGAAATATTTGAAGATACACTAACGAGATATAAACAAGACTTACAAGACGAAATAGAAGATGTAGATCAAGCAAATGATGCCATAATGAAGGCTCTAAAAGAAACGGAAAGGAAGTGCTGCTCCACCGTTCTGACCCATAAAGAAAAACTAAGCCAAAATATCAAAGAGCTAATAGGTAAAAGGAGACAGTTGACAAAAAAATACGGCTCCAACTACAGAACAATAAAGAAATTAAATAAAGAAAGTTCACCGGTCAATCCAAAAAGACGTAAGAGAAAACCATACAAGAGAAATAACTAAAATAATTCAAAAAAAAAACAAAAGTTTAAAAGTTTTGAGGCGAAATACGAACAACATAGGCAACAAAAACATGTACAACATACAAAACAAAGTTGGAAACATTCCTACTGATAGAAACAACATCCTTGAGGTTGTCGAATCCTTTTATCGCGAAATATATGAGAGCACCGACGAAACGCAAGATCAGCCCTTGCCCAAAATCATAAACCAGGGATCAGAATTAATACCAGAAATAACTCCATACGAAATCAAAACGGCAGGTGGAAATAAAATTATCCAGGCTTTGAACAAGTTTTTTACCAAAGGCATCTACCAAGGAAAAACTCCGTCTAAATGGAATAATGCAATCATTCCTTTATTATACAAGCAAGGAGACATAACAGATTTAAAAAACTACCGTCCTATCAGTTTGCTTTCACACATATATAAACTTTTCAAAAAAATTATTAAATAAAGACTGGATGCTAAGATTAGACTTCTATCGGCCTAGAGAACAAGCTGGATTTAGATCGGGATATAGCACTAACGACAACTTACTATTGATAAAGAACCTACTAGAGAAGTCTGCAGAATACAACAAACCATTGGCACTGATATTTGTCGACTACAAGAAAGCATTAGATACCATAAGCCATCAGAAAATGTTAAAAGCATTGACAGAATGCCGAATAGACCATCACTATACTAACATAATCAAACATATCTACCAAATAGTCTAGTGTAAGACTATCTGAACACGAAACAAATAAATTCTGTATACAGCGAGGAGTTCGGCAGGAGACAGTCTCTCCAAAACTATTCACGACGCTTTTAGAACATACTTGTAAGAAGGCACATCTGAACGAGTATGGTATCAACATAAATGGAAGCTCAGTCATTTGAGATTTGCAGATGACATAGTCCTTATGGCCGATCGTATGGATGATGCAATAATGTTTGAAAAATTATATCACACTTCCTTGGAGGTCGGACTAAAGATTAATATGAACAAAACGCAAATAATGACTAAGCTGATGCTAAATCGAAATATTGCTGTTGATGGAAGGGATATCATGCAGACTATATCGTATAAGTACCTAGGACATGAAATTCTGTTGGGCAGAGATAACCCACGTCGCCTAGGATTAGAATCGACAGCGTTTGGTAAATTAAACTATGTATTTAAATCGGACCTACTCATATGTCTAAAAAGGAAAATCTTTGACCAATGTGTGTTAGTTGTACTCACTTATGGAGAGGAAATATTAACACTCACAAAAAAGGTGGTTAATAAGATACCCGTGACTCAAATGGCTATGGAGCGCCAGATGTTCTGAGAGACCGAATCCCAAACGAATAAATAGGTCGTAGAACAGAAATAACAAACGCTATCGAAAAAGTGGCGTTGGTAAAATGGAATTGGACAGGACATGTCGACAGATTATCAGATAACCGATGGGCAAAACGTATTTTAGAGTGGAAACCAAGGCAAGAAGCAATACGGAGCAAAGGACGCCCACCAACTAGATGAACTGACGACCTGAAGCGTGTTAGCAATAACTGGATGCAGGCCGCACAAGACAGAGACAGATAGAAAGAACTGAGGGAGACCTATGGTCAGCAGTGGACGCATACAGGTTGATAATGATGATTTATGCTACACAAAAAAACATTTTTCAAATAAGAAATTGTTTATATGTCCAAGTTTTATTGATTGATTTGATGATACATAAAGATACTTACATTGGCACTAAATGCGTTGCAGGATAAGAAAGTGGTAACACAATTTATAGCAAACTTTCTGGCCATAGAGCCTTTGTCACACAAATGCTCTACAGCTTTTTCCAGAACTTTCAATTGGTACTTTAAAGGTATGGCCATTTCTCTTTGCATTCGAGCCCATTGTTGGAAAACCTAAAAATAATTTTTATATTAATACCAATCAATATAAGAATATAATAACTATTATTAAAGTAGTATAAAAACATGTAGATTATTTTTATAATATTTATGCTGACAATTATGTAACAATTCATAAACTACTTATACTTAAAAATACATACCCTTGATCTGACTAAAACTGAATTATCTTCAGTGTGCTCCAAAATCATTTCAAGTAGCTCATCTCTAAATTCTTTTTGCTCATCACTTAGTTCGTTGCTTGTCAAGTTACTAAGTATGACTTCTACTATGACCATTATTACAGAGATTCTAAGACTAGCAGGCTAAAAATAGAATATGTTTCTGAAGCTATTGTCTTGTGACATCTTAATTACTATTTTAATGGAATAAGCCGCAATTAAAGTTTAAAATATTGACGTTTCAATTTCCACTTCGTAAATCGCTCTCAAAATACAAACATTAATAAATTATATTATTTAAATATTTTTTTTAATGGCCTGGCATAGCCAATTGACCAGACTGTTTTGTAATTTGTATTCACAGAACAACAATCAGAGTTTGAGTTAGTACTAAATGTAAGTTAAAAGTAAATTAAATAATTGACTTGTTTTGACTTTTCTTTTTTTGTTTGTTTGTGATTTTTTTTATTTTTATTTTTTTTTTAATTTTTTTTCATTTTATTTTTTTTATCTCCTTGTATTACTTTTTTGATATTGTATGTAATATATATATATATCTATAATATATATATATATATTATATATATATATATATATATATATATCTATCTATATATATATATATATATATATATATATATATATATATATATATTTTATTTTGTTTAGGTCATTTTTTATATTAATTTTGTTTTGTATATTTTTTTTATTTATTTGTTTTTTTTATTTCTTTTTTTTTCCATTTTTTCGTATTAAAAGGTTTATTACATGATTGATATATTCGCAAATTGCTTAAAAGTTTTATCCTAATTCTAGGGTTAGTACATTATATTGTTTAAAGTTTATATTTACAATGTTTTATTAACTGATAAATACAATTAAAGATTTCTAAGTTTCCAGAGAAAATTAATTCATTTTTGTGAAATGGGAAACAGACATTTAGTTTTCGTTTTCATAAAAACATGTAATATTTCCTTGTTGGTTTACACATTCTAATAGGATATGTGTTAAATATCCATATTTACCACAAGTACAGTTTGGAATGTCTGCTAGATCCATTTTGTACATTCTTGAAGGTGTTAGAGCATGATTTGACCTTAGCCTATTAATAGTTTTAATAAAACTTCTGTTGGACTCTGAATAAAACCACCTTTTTTTAAGAAGTGTGGTTTGCCAATATTTAAATGATGACTGTCTTTCGGATTCCGTATAATTGGCTTGCCATTTTAATTTGAGCCGATGTTTACTATATAGATCTATATCTGATACCGGTAGAATATTGTTGTCTATGGTTTCTCCGCTTGATAATGCTTCTTTTGCCACTGCGTCTGCTATTATATTACCCTTTATCCCAGAATGGCCTTTGATCCATGCGACAATAACTTCTCCTCCGAGCTTGTACAATTTTAATATCTATATCAAGATGAGTAAATTCCTTGGATTTATTTGTTTCACATAATCTTTCTACTGCACTTTTACTGTCTGTAAATATTACACAGTTCTTCATTTCCTTTGTCAAAACGTGAGAAAGAGCAAACTTTAAACCCAGCATTTCGGATGTGTAGATGGAGGCTTCATCAGGTCATTAAATTCTAACCAATGTTCTAATCTATTTTGAATCAGTCTTTCCAGGGTTTTAAGAATACAAGAAGCAAGAGATATTGAGCGATATGAATTGTGATCGTCATAACGTTTGCCAGGTTTCCTTATTGGTATTATAATATACTCCTTCCAGCTTTCTGGAATTGGTGCTTGTTTTTGCCAAATATTATTTAGAACATTAAGTAGATAGATTTTATGTTCATTTGTCAGGTTAGAGATCATGGAATAAGATATATTGTCTTTACCAGGAGCAGTATTATTATTTTGTTTGAGGACCTTTCTTAGTTCCCATAGATAGAACGGACGATCTAAGCTAAGGTTATCTCTAGAAACAGTGGCTGTGGAGTTGATAATATCATTCGGAACTCAATCTGGTGAAATTTTTTGGTAAAACTCTGTTATCCATGGTTCGTCCGGGTCAAAGTAAATTATTGGATTGTTTGCGATTTTTGAAGCAATTCACTTTCCTCCATACCTTCTTAATGGGAGAATTTTGATTTAAACTTTCACAATACTCCCTCCAGTTTTTCCTTTTCTTCTCCTTTGGTTTTTTTTATATTCTATAGGGTTACTTATTGTAGGATTTTGCTTATATTTAATATAAGTTAATATTCTGCGTCGGGCTGTATCCTGGCACGTTTTGTCCCACCAAGGTTTTGGAACGTGATGTTTGTTGGTAATATTCATGTATTGTGGTATTGCTGTATTGGCTGGGAAGTAGAAGTTTTCAATTAGATCACCATACGTCCTGGGTTGATTTAGAGATGTAAAGAGTGATGAATAAAAATTCCAATCTGCTTTGTTGAAATTCCAGATTTTATGAAGCCTCTTGGTTTCTTTTTCCTGTGAGTAATAAATTGAAAAGATAATCGGTAAATGGTTTGATCCGTGGGGATCTTGTAAAACATTCCAATTCATTAGCGCTATAATATCTTGAGTACATATTGTGAGGTCTATTGCAGATGCTCGTGAATGTGTGGTTAAAGGAACAAGAGTGGATGAACCGTCATTTAAAAAAAAACTAGGTTACACTGCTCTATAGCATCCAACAATGATTTACCAGATGTGTCATCAACTTCACAGCCCCATGCGACATTGTGCGCGTTAAAGTCACCTCCCAAAATAAAGGGTTTTGGTATAATTTTAAAAAAGGCTAGCCATTGCTGTGTTGTAGTTTTGTTTTTCGGTTCATTATATAGGGATACAAGATGAATAGTTTTATTTGTTGATGGTAGTTTAAAGGAAATACATGTGTATGTAATAGGAATATTTATGTTAAATCTAATTTCTTGACATTTAATATTTGTTTTCAATAAAATAGCTGACCCACCATATCCATCTATACAATCAGTTCTAAAGCAATTAAAGTTTTTAAAGTTATAATACAAACCAGGCTTAAACCATGTCTCCGATAATAAAGTAATATGAATTTGATTTTGATGGAATAAAAATTCTAAATTTACTTTATTCAAGACTGTCGAACGACAGTTCCATTGCAAAATATTTAATTTTGAGTTTAGGTCTGCGAATTTGATAGCACATCTGGATTTACATGTTTACTAATTAGTTGGATGATTTCTGATTTAGAAACATTTAAATTATTTGTTTGTTGTAAAGAATTAACAATTTTCATAACCAATTCTAAAATTACATTAATTATACTAGGATCTAGGACCTCTGACTGCCGATCTGTGATAATTGTTTTTTTGTATTGAGGGCTACTTAATATTTTTCCCGAAGTACTGGGGACATTAACCTAAGAAATAATCTCTTTTCTGATCTGTTCAGATGGATCAGGAGTATTTGGCCTTGGCCTTTTATTAGATTTATCTTTTAATTCGTTTGAGCTATTGTTATAAAGCAAATGGGAAGCAAATTGTTTTCTAAAGGAGCTGACTTTTGGAATATTCTGAACAGAAGTAGAGGAAGAAGTAGATTGTGAATAGGTAGAAGAAGTGGGTTGAACAAGTAAGTCAAATGGATGGCTCGTATTGTGTTTATTTAAAATATCTGCATAGTAAGTTTTGGGAACCTGTTTATTGGCATCAAAAAAGTTTATGTTGGAAAAACTCATAGCTTCCTTAATTAATTTTTGTCTCTTAAACTCTGAACACACTGATAGATTTGTTGTATAGTGATTTCCTTGGCAACTGAAACATTTTGGGACAAAGTCACTTTTTTGTCATTCTTTTGTATTATGTGAATCTTGGCATTTACCACATCTTGGGCGACCTTTACACTGACTACCAAAATGACCATATCTGAGGCAATTAAAACAAATTAAAACTTTTTGTGTATAGTGTTCAACCTCTTTAATAACTTTAGTTATTGATATATAACGCGGCAATATCTGAGATTTAAAGGAAACAATACACGATTTTGTGGGAACGTAATTTTTTTTTTGAATCGTTTTCAATTAGTTCCTCTTTACGTTTAATTCGCCAAACGTTTACAATTTTAAAGTTACAATGACAATCATATTGTTTAATTTTTGATTTTACATATTCTTCAGAAAATTCTGTATCAATATCTCTAATTATCCCTTGTCGGAACAGAATCAACTTAGGTATATATAATTCTAAATTATTTTAACAAATACTGATGAATTTTTTTGATTTATTAAATAATTAGCATTTTTGTAGTCTGTTAATTTTATCCTAATTCTATTACGATCTATGGAATCAATATTTGTAATTTTTGCGTCCAATTCAGGAAACGCAGAAAGAATAATATCACCAACTCTTAAAGCGTTTAACTTACCCGTGAATGTTCCAGAGCAATTCTCTACGTAAACATGATAAGGTCTGGTATCTTTATTTGTATATAAATAAACCTGTTTATTATTTACCTTCTCATTAACGTTAGAAAACATTTCCGTTTTTTCCCAAAGAATTAGACATTAAATTAGTATTTATATTTTGGTTCCTTTGTTTTTGTGAAATTGTTTCCATATTTGTAAATTCCATCATACCAACCTGATTTTCATCTTTATCCTAAGGGTCGGGGTCTGGATCAAGATCTGGGGGCTTGCTGCCCCCAATTAATTCACTCATCTTTATAAAAAAACACCTATAGTTTCACCAAAAATTATTGTTTATCGCAAACAACAAAACAACTAAGAAAAAAAACTTGTTATCGATAATATTAATTAACACCGATAATTTAAACACGTCCGTACAATTTGAATTCTACCGAACAACTGATACTTTAAAATGTATCTGTCTAAGTGTCAATATAAATGAGTCCGATAAAATTAAATTATTAGAAGAATTTTCACCAAGCAACAAAAAACTAAATTTGTTTAATTTATTAACGTTTGTATTGTGAGAACGATTTCCGAACTTCCGTCAAATTGTGGCTAATTCCTATTAAAAAAGTAAAAATAGAATATGATAAATCATAGTTTGCTAGTTATACACTGCTACACAAAAACAGGAAAAAACAAATCAGAATATAAAATATCACTAAACATTTCATACATTGTAACTTGCATTATAACAGTGTTGAGATTCTGATTAATATACTCTTCAATTAGAGCAGAAACATTGTAACATTTTTAGAATGACATTATCTTGGTTGATGTATTCAAGACAATACTTTCACCAATAATCCTACTGTAAAAATCCTTGATTGTGTCATTGTTCAAAATACTGAACAATACAGATGAAAAAACCTTGTTAACATTTTTCAATATCTCACTGAAACAGCTGCAATTACTTCAGAAAGTTAAAAAAGTCATGTTCTACCAAACTAAACATAATTATAAGAGAAACCTGCAGATTTTGATGATATTCAATACACAGTAAGAAAAGACACCCTCTTAAGGACCATCAAATTAAATAACCAACATAATTCGGCCATAAAGTCAAAAATAACATAGAGGATATTTTTTGTCAGTTATAAATTAAAAGTTAATATTAATTTTGTTAATTTACCTCATGATATAAATAATTATTTAAAGACACCACTTCAGGCATCATAAGATCTGGCATAAGAGCAGCTAATGTTGATAGAACTGTTGCACAATTTCTTGCTCCCTACAAATATATAGACAATTGAATTATTTAGACATTTCTATAAAAAAAATCTATCTACTAACCTGATTATCTTGATTTTTTTCATCTGTTTGCCACTCTGTCAATTCTTCAATCAATTCATGTAGTAAACTTTTATAATTAAAATTTTGTACGAGGTGCTGGATGCCTTTTGGTATACATTGCACCAAATGCTCATTTAATTTAATAAGTTGGGTTATCCGAATCACAAAAGTTGTACCATGGTTATACGTTTTCATAAGGTAGCCCAAAACATTGAAAATTTCATTAAATTCTTCAGTCTGCTTCTTAATAGAAGGATGCTGTAAAAACTCATAAGCTATACCAGAAATGAGGTTAACAAATGATTCTTCCACTACTTGGTTCTCCCAAAACAAAGATATTTCTCTTTGTATTAGATTATTAAGTACCAGCAAAACACTTTTCTTATCTACTTCAAACTCTTCTTCTGATTCTTTAGCAGATTTCTTTTTGCCTTTGGGCATTGATAGGTGTTGTTGTTTTTTAGCAATATTGCGTTTCTCTAGTAGATTAATGGTTTGTGTGTATAAATAAATCAACATTTTGAGTAAATTAGTGTATTTAAGTTTGACTTCATCATTTAAACTGTCTTTGTCTTCAAGTAAAAAGCCAAGGGCCTTATTGAGCTCAACAGTACCTAAAATTTTTAATATATACAGTAATAATATATCCTATATATACATAATATACATATATAGTGGAACCTCGATTATCCGTCTCTCTATTAACCGTCACCTCTGTCAACCGTCAGGGTCCATACATAAGTTATATTGACAACATAAGTAAAAATTTAGTCAATTCATTTTTTTTGCAAAAAATTTTCCACCAAAGACGATTCTCATTTTGTACAATGCACCTGCCTATCCTACAGCCGGTATGCTGCGGAGTGACGATAAAAATATCACGTATTCTTTTCTGCCTGCGAATACAACATCATTGATACAGCCAATGGATCATTCGGTCATTAAAACATTCAAAAGAAGATACAGAAAAAAATTTATTCAAAACCTAGTTATGGAAGAGTAATATTCTTTGACAGAATACTGGAAAGCATGCAATTTAACACGCAGTCACAATGCTGTGGATGCTTGGGCTGATGTTTCGGAAGTAACGCTGAAAAGAGTGTGGAATAAATTATGGCCTGAATCAACTTAAGATGAAAATACTCCCCTTAAATAAAGTTATGGCTAAATCAACTGTTTTCTTTTCGTTGCCTAAAGATGACATAAACGAACAGTTTAATTTGTGATGAGGACGCAAAACGGCTATCGATGCTGACAGCTGATGAAATCGTTGAAATGGCGACAGGGGCTGACGAAACTGATTCAGAAAATGACAGAGACTTTGATGGTGGCGATGTTGATGATGCAATTACAACTCACATAGATTTGCGTAAAGAAGCTAGAGGAGCTAACATCGCACATACAACAATTCATCAGTGGTATTCTCGGGGAGAAGAAGCAAACAAGGTAGATTTGATTCTAGTAGATTTCGGAATAATTTAAAATGAAATTGATTCGACTGTACTAACATAAATCCCTCTTAAATTGTCAAATAAAACATACAAACAAAATTTGAGAGTTATACTATTCTTTTTTTTAATGTTCTGTTAACCGTCTTTTCGATTATCCGTCATACCCTCGGTCCGGTGCCCCGACGGATAATGGAGGTTCCACTGTATATATATATATATATATATATATATATATATATATATAATATATATATATATATATATATATACTCATATAATGAATAACTAAACTCAAATTTTTATGAAAATGAGGTAAATCATGGAATTTGCTTGTAAACATGCATATCTATTCCCTGTAAAACTTTAGTAACTTTCAAATCTTTAACCGGCTAAATAATACAACAACAACAGTTTAACTATTTTGCGTTTTTGTACATAAGTTCCGTTGAACTGTTGTAATTCTAATGTAACAGAGTTACAACAGTTTTGCACGGAACATTGCAATGGTTTCGATAACAAACAATGAAAGTCACAAAAAGTAAGATATTTGTTATTTTAATATCTATATCTGTAGTGTTTAATTTTAATATACAGCGTGTCTACGCAATCCATTTATGGCCGAGACAATAAAGAAATATTTACGAGACCAATCTATTCGTGTAAGTTTTATGTCCTTTGTGTGACATTATATTTTCCATAACATGTGTGCGATGTCGTTTGACCATTTATTTATTAGATTGGATTAAAAAAACATTAATTAAGACTAATTATTTATTATTATATATGTATTAAACCTTCATTGTCGCGATTGTCTTATCATATTGTCCCCCCGTAATTCCCAACTTTTACTAAGGTAGTGAATTTCAATTCTTTTGTTAATCACTGTACTCAAGGTAGCCTGATTTGCATATTTTTTATTATAGTCCTTTTGTTTTGAATTTAAATAAAAATATTGAAAGTTTTACAAATAATTTTTAATAATATAATAATAATAAACCTGCCTAACAAGATCAGCCAAAAATTCGAATAGCCAAAAAGAAAGATTTGGTATACTTATGCCATTCAGGCGATACCAGAAGCCCACCATAGTTTTTATAAAAAATATTTTGGCCCAAGATGATATATGAGAAAAGGGACAACAACTAACATAGAAAATGTGTCTACACTTTTTAGAATTTTCTCTGTGCAGAAGTGTTGTGTAACTTTAAAATTTTAACACTAAATGTGTAGTGATTAACTATTCTCTCTGTGCAAAAGTATTGTAACTTTGAAATTCCTAATTTTTTTAGCATTAATATTATTTTATTTTAAATCTCTATTTTTCGTTAATGTAATATAGGCTGAAAAGCATGCAAAATCATAATTAAATGTTAATTTTTCTTAAAACTTGTATCTTATTTCACCGATATTAGCACGAAAATAAACAAAATCGTCAAACTTACTTATTCTGACTTACTGCAGTCTTGCACTGAGGGTGCGATATATATATATATATATATATATATATATATAATATATTATATATATATATATTATATATATATACAGTATGATGCACATGTATGGAATGAATTCATTATTTCAAAAAACAGACAAATATTTCCAATAAACATGACATATTATGTTTCTCTAATCTTAAACATTCCAGTTAGTCATTGCATTTTTATTTTATCCCACATTGAAAGATGTAATAAAAATTTACTACTTCCCGTCTTCACTGCCGATAAGAATTGCTGTGTAAAAATGTAAAATGTTTACATTGCACTAATTTGGCTTGTAAATAAACCTTTTAAGAACTGAAAAAAATCTAGAGGACAAATAAATAAATAACAAATTATTATATGATAGAAAAATAATAAGGTTTTATTTTTAAATTCAGCAAAACATGTTTATATGAGACGAAAACCTTGAATTCCTTGGGAAAATATTCGCATGAGATTTTTTGCATAATCACATATAAAAGACCGCAGAATATTGTTTGAGTGGTCGCCCATACAAAAAGTGGTCCTAATTTATTAAACAGTTTTGTATAAATCCATTTTTAGGTTGGGATAAGGCCCTCAAACAACTAAAATCAATGTTTTAAAATCAAATAAGCCCAAACTAAAGTATCAGAAACTGATAGAATTTTTGGTGAATTCAAAAATAATTGTGTGTCTTTAAGCCAATTTTAGTTTTTTTTTTCATAAAAAGCTATTTTTCTAACACAAAAACTAGTTCGTCTCTGTCTCACTACAATAACACACTGAAGAGAACTGCATGTTTTTAGCAATGCCTGATTTTGTTGTTTCGTTCATAGATCGACGTCACTAAATGATTATGTCAGGTCCAAGACATTATGAATTATCTTTAAAAAGCATTGGTCCAAAATTTTGCACCTACTCTCTTAAGGACCAAGGTTTACTGTTGTCAAAATGACCCAGACCAACTTTTTAACATTCTCAGCTATGTTAAAAGGTCCACTTGTAAAAAGAAAGAAGGATGTAGTGAAGAATGACTAAGTGGCAACCTGTATGTTGTTTTCAGTAGACTAAAAAAGTTGGCAAAAACAGTCTTAAAGCTTAGATGAATATAAATCATATCAACTAATATTACTAACACAACTCAAAAATGGATAGATGAAGGAAGCTGTTCCACAGATTACATTTCATTGCCAATTCTGAAAAGGGATTTTTTGGCACTACTTGACTACATTCTGCCTGTATTTCATGATGTTTATAGACAATTACCTTCTTCTTCAAAGTCAACATCAACCAATCCCTATGTAGCATTCAATGAAGATGGTAACAGCTGATGTGTGTAGATACCTTTTAACAGTTAACTATAAATGACTTTCTGTAAAATGCATAGTTAATTTGATGATTTTGTTCATCATTCCTTTAGAATATTACATTATTTTTAGTTATTTGTTATATTTCATTTATTGTAAAAAAACACAAAGTCACTTTGTTATAATCAATGTTGGTGACAAATGGAATAAATCAATCAAAACTCAGGAAAAATATATATATCGTCATGGTACCTGCAATAGGCTGTGTGTCATTTTCATGTAACTCTTTAGAAAGGACAAACAACTTCCCATCTTTACAATTCTTCATCAATTCATCCCAAATTTTATTTACCTAAACAAAGTCACTACCCATCTTTCTTAACACATTATGTAATAGGTTAAATCACAGTAAGTTATACAATTTGATTACAGGATGCTTCATAATGTAGGAATCAATTAGTTTTATATTTTCCTGAAAAATTGCTGTTTGTCACTTATGTGTTTATTCGCACCACCCATAGATATAATAATGAACATGTTACCTTTATGCAAATCTTGATATGATTTGAAAATAAGATCCATAGATACTGCATCCCCATGGTGCAGTAGAGAATAGTAACTATCAAATGAACTTAGTATAAATTCTGCACCTTCATCTAGAAGTAACTGTCTGCAAACTAAATAATGAACAATGTTATTATAAAGACAAAACAATACCTATTTTTTGATTATATTTATATTATTTTATTATTATACAAAATATTCTCTATAGTTTGCTTTTTATGATTTCCTACACTTTCTGATTTCATCTAAAATAAACCTTTAGTTGTTAAACATAATATCCATAGATATGTCTTAATTACATTGTTGGCTTAACAATATATATCAACTAGCAAATCATTCCTTATGTTAGGAATCCATGCTTTTACAGAAAACTATAAGTAGTAACAGAATAAAATTGTATTTTGAAGTTTTAATAAAAATGATAAAAATAAAACATGAGCATTAAGTAAAACCAAATAAGGAAATATCACTAAAAAAAGTCAACCAATTATAAATAAAACAAAACTCAAATTATTGGATCTGGTATTAAAGGGAATACAAAAGTGTCACATAAAATATATTGGAACATAAAATTGTATATTGAATACCTTTTAGTTCTCCAGGAATATCATTTTGGATGGATACATTTCTCACAGTATATTCGTCGTTTATACAGCTTCTAAGTAAGTCTTCTTTATTCCCCGGAATAACAAACGTAAAATGAGACATGATTATTAATGCTTTGAAACGAATAAACTCATAAATAAATAATTTAATAGGAAAGTATAAAATCGAACAACCAACAGAATAACATGTAGGTTATCTTGTTATTTATAAAAATGACAGTTAGTCAAACCAATTCAAACATTCAAAAACATAGCCAACATGAAGAGATTAATTTCCTCAGCAGGCTGTGCTTAGCTGATGTTATGCAACCAACATTTCACTTCTTTCCTTGAAAAAAGAAGAATTATTCTAAATAGTGGAAGTGTATACTAAACCCACCAAATTTTGGGTAGTATATAGTTAAAAGATATATTTTAGTTGTTATAATTTAACATAACTATTTACTGTATGGTGCAGATAAATAAATATTGATTGTCGGTAATTCGCAAAGTTCTATTTTATTTACTATTTAGTTCGTTTAATATTAATATTGGCTATGAGTATGTGTGCTTGGTTGTATAGTAATTTCCAGCCACTTTTAAGGTCAATTCAGACACATCAGTCCCGTTATAGTCTCGGCGCCGAACAATGACGTATAATATATAGACTCGGTGAACGCTTTAAAAAGTGTCCAAAACATGAATACCTTTGTTATTGTTTATTGTTTTGATACGAAGATGCACGAAGTTCATGATTTCTTACGAAGCATCACGAAGTTGATCTTGTGTTTGAAAACATCATAGCAGTATGAAAACATTTTCTCCATTTTGTGTGACAAGCAAATTTTATTTTAAATTGTTGAGAGTTATTTACTTACTATTTTAGTACAATGCCATACTATTTTATCAAAATAATTATTTATCTTATAAACGGGAACAAAAAGAAATCATAAATATTTAATTTTAATTAAAAAAATAATTATTGTCATTAACATATAAATGAGCACGCCGCTGTTCTGATAAACATACCTTCAACCTTGAGCCGAGATCTTTCGGACACTCGATTCTATAACGAGAATAGGGGACTGCGTAGTCTATATATTATACGTCATTGGCGCCGAACCTGTTTGGTCATAGAACTATCAAGTATCTGACAGCTGGGAAACTGTTTGTCAACTGATGAGTGTGAACGCCGGCAACATATTTGTATTCGCTGTGAGCCGATGAGTAGAGGGGATTTGACAGTTTTCACCACAGAATAATTTTATTATTTATTATTCTGTGGTTTTCACCAACGCTGTTAGTGGCAGTTTTGTGCATTTAACTTGTAAACATTCAAATAATGACGAATATGGATTTTTCAAAAAGAAAAATATATGATACATGTAAAAATACTGGGTACAACAGTCATTGTAAATTTTATTCATTTCCTGTTGCCAAGCATAAAATAGTTCAAAGAGAAAAATGGATTATTGCTATCAACGAGAAAAATAAGTAAATAACCTATAATGCAAACATGATATTTGTATGGTGTAAAATTAAAAAGCTATTATATTCCGAAACATTGCGTACATGCCCTGCATCAACTAAACCTTTTCCCTTTTTTGGTGTAGCTGATTGAAATGGGATATCATGTGATATAGACTTAAAACCAGTATAATGTTTAATATCCATTTTGATAAAATTAAAACAAATTTAAGAGGTGGAGGCCATAAAACGAAAGAAGAAGAAGAAGAATTAAAACAAATTGATATCTAAGCACTAAGGCCTACGCACACAAAAAAATAACTGAGCAAAAATAGAATAAAAATGTAAAATAAAAACAAGAATTACAACGTTACAGAGGTAAAGGTAACCAGAATATAGACGTTTTAAGCGTCTATAACCTTAAATATTTGCTTTAACCATTAAATATTTTCATATAAACTTCTTCTTTTTCTCATGACCTCTTGCGTAAGTAGTCATCCAGTCGCAAGAACTTATATCTTAAATATTATAATTATAATTGAATAAAATAACAAGGCGTAATTACTTTTACTATTAATTCTGTGTATTCGTTCATTAATCAGTTTACCATAATATTTCAGTTCATTATTTTGTATTTTTAAATAAATATCTATTTTTCTCATTTTGTCATATTTCATTTACACTGATTTTACCAGAAAAGTACAAGTTTCAAACCGCGAGAGAGCGCTACCGGCGAAACTCACAGCGAATTAAAGAATATTTTGTATGACGGATTGTCCGATTCGGCACAATCACTGTGACGAGACGTGACTGATGTGTCTGAATTGACCTTTAGTCTGTCAAAAAGTCACTAACTTCGCAAAAAAATAATAACTAAATTCACTAGACAGTTCGGACTGGGAATAGCGAACCGAGTTTACAACATTTAATGAGCCCCTATATGCACAAAACAACATACGCCCGCAGGTGTTTGCTCCCGACTGCTGTCATACCAACCCATATCCAATATTCTCTCATATGCTACAACTGGACAGCTGCAACAAACCGGTTTTACAAATCGACAGGTGCAACAAACTGGTTTTACAAATCGACAGGTGCAACAAACCGGTTTGCTTGTATCCGGACTGATCTCATGCCAACCCCATATCCGATATCCTCCCATTTCCTATCTACTATGCTGCCACAATCCAAATTAAGGCGTTACCAATCGTATGGACTTCTCCAACTCAGCCGTTAATAAAGAACATTCTATAGATGATAACATTCTTATCATCAAAAACTTTCTCTACGGGGACTTAAAGTTTTTAATTATTTCTTGGTCTAAAGTAGTGCTGTAGTTTTAGGTGGCAAAAATATTATCGATATGTTAGATAACTGAATATCCGGATGGGATGTTACGTTGACTAGGAATAAAAGAATTTGTCTTGTTTTTTGTCAAATTTGTGCAGCTAATCTGTCATTATATCTCTGGCCTCCTTGGCCATCCTGGCCTTCTTGATCTGGGCCAGTGCACTTTTCGTTACAAAATGCAAAAGTTTTACTTGGTACGGTTTGATAATACAGACCAGTCCAGACCACTTAATAAATTTGGCAGTTTACTTTGCCACTCTGAACCGTCGTCAAGGTTAACATTTGCAACTTTTTCAGAAATTGCTCTAAATTTAATGTTATGTTTTAAGCAAAACTTGTCAAGCCAACCATTGGAAGCTTTAAAATTCAAATTGAGTTCTTTCGCCGCCTCTAAGCTTTTTCTTTTAGATATTATCGGTCCAGATAATGGAATGTTCTTATTTCTGACTTTACAAAACCAATCTTACACTATAGTATCGATGGCATCTACCTTTAGTTTTAATCCTCTTTTTTGTTTAACATTTCCACTTTCCCTATACCACTTTTTTAATTCGGCCTTTTTCGTTAAAATGTCACTAACTTGAGTTTTTCCTATTTGAAACGTTTCGACCAAAACTCGAACTTAATATTTATTTCTACTATATTTATAGAATTATAATTATTTTTTTCAGATGTTTCTATGACCGATACTTTTTCTTCTAAACTTAAAAACTTTCTTTTAGTCGAAGACATTGTTACCATTACAGCAGAATATCGCAACTAAATTAGAAATGTGTACAAGTGTTGAAAAAATTCTAAAATGGGTGTTTCCAAATCAAACTCGATGTAACTAAAGTATCTAGTGTTTTATAACCATAAGTAATTACTTATATAATTAGATTTATGGCTACAGTAAGTTATGTAGGTACATATTTGGATTTCCAGAGCCCTAATTTTAAACTTTTAATCGCCTTTAGCTGACTGTCCGTTATTGGAAGGTAACATTACAATAATTTGTTAGAAAAACTGAGGGCAAGTTTTGACCGGAGTCATTGTGAAGAGGGTTCGTTGTTCGGAGGTGCCTTCCTATTTATCCACATATGAAAAGTTCGATGACCTAAAAACTGTTCGTTCAGCAGGGGTTTCCGTTGTGCAGAGGTGTCCGTTAACAGAAGTTTTACTGTATTTTTGCATTTGCACCTCCATAAGAATCAATTTGTATTAAAGTACAAATAACTGCAGCTATGCATCTTGAAAAACATATGAATGACATAAAACTCTTCTTCAACTTGAACGATTTCATCATTTGTTTGATATATTTTCAATTCGTGAAGTTGTTGCCCTCGATATACCCATATAGTCAGCTACTGATATTTGTATTTTTTCAGAAGAAAAAAATATGAATGTTAAAAATAACTGTTGGACTGGTGTAACAGTTTCTGCTCTAAAAATCTGCTGATTAAAGTATTGCTCTGTATACATTAGAACAATAATGTTAGTTGGTTTGACTTTCTAATGATTTTTTATCCACAATGTTAATGTAATGACAAATTTTATTATATCTTAATGATATTACTTACCTCCTTTGCTATGAAGTTTTATTAAAGATTTGATCTGTTAAAACAAAGAAATAACTGTATCTTTTGTCAAAGGTTCAAAGAACACTTTTTAAAGAATATAATTTAATTATAATTATATTATATAATAATAATATTATTGAATAATAATAATATAACACAACGATGAAGGATAATCATTTTTTAATAAAACAGATGTTAACAAATGTTTCTTCCCTAAGAACAAATAATTCTCGTTAGAACAAGTAATTTTGGCTCTATCGTATAAGGATTTAATGATTCCCCTTTTAATATTAATATTGTGATTTGATTTATAATTTCCATATCTGTTGGTGTGTGGTGGTCAATGACGTATAATATATAGACTACGCAATCCCCTATTCTCGCTATAGAATCAAGTGTCCGAAAGATCTCGGCTCAAGGTTGAAGGTATGTTTATCAGAACAGCGGCGTGCTCATTGATATTTTAATGACAATAATTATTTTTTTAATAATTAAAATTAAATATTTACGATTTCTTTTTGTTCCCGTCTATAAGAGAAATAATTATTTTGATAAAATAGTATGGCATTTTACTAAAATAGTAAGTAAATAACTCTCAACAATTTAAAATAAAATTTGCTTGTCACACAAAATGGAGAAAATGTTTTCATACGTCCATGATGCTTTCAAACACAAGATCAACTTCGTGATGCTTCGTAAGAAATCATGAACTTCGTGCATCTTCGTATCAAAACAATAAACAATAACAAAGGTATTCATGTTTTGGACACTTGTTAAAGTGTCACCGAGTCACCGAGTCTATATATTATACGTCATTGGTGGTGGTTTTCTATACACCTGAGTCTCATATTCAGTATTGTTGTTAGGGATTAAAACATACAGGAAAGGTAGTGTGTTATTATATTCCTTTTCCATTGTAAATTGTCTCTTCTTTTTCGTTTATATCATTCAGGAATGTATCCAACAACTCTGATACATAAAGCCATATTGAGAACACATCATCTACAAATCTCCACCATACTGTGGGTTTTAAATTTTGTTTAGAAATAATATTAATAATAATTTTGTTTATAGAATTCATTATTTAGTTAAAAATGGGAATTATTAGTACATAATGTCAATAACTCCATAATAGCTGATATATTTAGTCTTGTTATAATTGCCAATATCCTCATTAACTAAAAGTCTTATCTAACGGCACATTTGTAAATAAACTATTTATGTCAAAACTCTCAGTTATCAACAGGTCCTCGTAGACACTTCGTCTGAGGACCATTTTACTCATGTAGAGTCATACGCCGCCATGTTACCTATCCAACGGTAACTTAACCATCACAAATTAGAAATACTAATAATGTAAAACAACTTCAAAGTTATAACATTTAAAGGGTTTTTACCCATATATTTTGGTGGCTACTAGCATGTACAACCGTTTGCACTGATGACGGATTGTTTAATCCGAAAACGTTTTGCAATGTGTTTGTGATAGCCCGTTTGAGGCATTTTTATATACCTTTTATAAAGGATTTTAAACAAAATTAAAAAAAAACGTTATCCATTACCAAAACCATATAATAAAATTAAAAGTGAAAGAAGAACTACTAATGTTTGTATTTTAAAAACGATTTCCGAAGTGGAAATTGAAATATCAATAAACGTAATTTAACCCTTAATTGTGGCTTATTGCCAGTTAAATAGTAATAGAAAAAATACAACAAACCACCATATCTATGTTTCGTCTACCTTAAGAAGGCAGTTGACCCCATCAAATTAACAAAACGTTATCCATTACCAAAACTATAAAAGTAAAAGTGAAAGTAGAACTAATAATGTTTGTATTTTTAAAACGATTTCCGAAGTGGAAATTGAAATATCAATAAACGTACTTTAACCTTTAATTGTGGCTTATTCCCATTTAAATAGTAATTAGTTTAAAATGATACAAGAAAATAGCTTCAGAATAACAAATAAATTATCTTTATTTACAGAATTAAAAATTTTCTTTTTTTTTTCAAGATATTCTATCATTTGAGGAGTAGGTTTTGAAAGACCACCTTCACTTAAATGAGAAATCCAGGTAAACTCATTTGAACTAGATAAAGTTACAGATGAATCTATAGCCTAGCTCACTACCGAACATATTAGTGGGTGCCTCTAAATCAGTAATAGTATTATTTTGAATTGAAGAAAAATATTTTCCACATAAATTTGCACTATCCAAAGGTATATTAGGAGTTTCATCTTCTTCGACATTTTCAAAGCTGGAAAGAGAGCCTTAATTTCTTCCAAGAATGTAGGATCGTAGGCGGTATTTAAATTGCAATGCATCTAGATGATCATGAAGTCCTCCAGCAATTCATTTTTTAAATTACGTTCATAATCACTTTCAATAAAGTGCTTAGAGCAAACACGAGCAAATTTAACATGAAAACTATCCAGGCATTTACACAAATGCTTCCAACCAGCTTGCATTTCCTTGTCTTTTGAAAAACTATAAAATGCTGTACCGGGTACAAAACTCTGGTACATATTGTCAACGATACAACCATACACTGCACACCTTATACTGCGAAAAATTTAAAGCCTTTAACACTCTCAAAATATTATTTTACTAAATATTGGCTATGAACCGTAAATGTACATAAATATCAAAACACAATACGGTGAAATTTAGCACAAGCTGACGTCACATAAGCCACGCCTACATGCGCGGTATCTTATCTGTTTGTATTTGTATCATGGATACAATGAACAAAAAATTAATAAAATGTTAAATCAAAAACTACACGAGAAAGCCCTGAAATTAGTATTTCCACCACCAGAGAAAAAACCCAGTACCTTCTGTTCGATTACATATACAGGCAAAATTACAACAAAAATAGCCAAATACATAAAAAAGAAAGGAATAACACCAGCTTTCCGAACAAATAACAACCTAGGCAAATATATTAAAAACAACAAGAGCCAAAATAAAAAAACTTTTACACAGCAGTGTGTACAAACTTAAATGTGGCGACTGCCCAAAAACTTACATCGGTCAAACTGCTGGAAACTATAACAAACGAATAGCAGAACATAAAAGGGCTTTCAATAATAGAAAAACAGATTCTAAATACGCACTTCACCTTTTAGATCACAATCATTCTTTTTACGACGAATTAAAAATTCTTCACATTCAAAATAAAGGCCTTAAGCTATCCTTGTTAGAATCTATGGAAATCAACAAATTAAAAAACACAGATATGATTCTGAATGACCAACTTGAGACACACAGTTCTGCCCTCCTCAACCTATTTCATTAAAGACTATAAAGTGTAAACGCATGCCAAAAATAGATCACTTGAGAAAGGTAATCAGCCGAAACAGCTGTAGTGATAAGAATTTAAATAAATTTTTGTTGAAGTTTGAAAACAAAGTTTTCAGTGTTTTATTGTTACATATTCATTATCATAGTTTTAACTATTTTCCACAGGTTTTTGGACCATTTATTATTTTTAATAATTTCTTGTCTGAAGTAATCTTTTTTTGCATCTTTAATAACTACATTGAAATGTTTATGGTATGTTACATAAGCTTGTACGATTTTTTAAGTTATAATACTCAGTCCAATCAAAATCTTTTATGTCCAATTTTAAGTTAAGTATTGCAATTTAGTATTTATTTGTGTGGTCGATTTTCTATAATATTTAGTAGTACAGTGACTACAGTTGTCTTATGATCTGTAGGTAATCTGAGTATCTAGAACAGCTGCTTTGCAATCGTTTATTGGATTTTGTTTGTTTTGAATATTCCTTTAGATTGACGAAATGCTCTACATTCGTTGCAGGTGGTCGGCAAAGATCAATGAATAGTATTTTTTTGCTCTTATTACATGTTACCAACATTTGTATTACTTTATGTTCTCCTACTTCTTTCATTTTTCTACAGTGATTAAGATCATTTGAAGCGTATAAATGCAAAACCAGACATTTGATCTACAAGTTGTTTTGAGTAACTCGCATAAAACCTACTAAAATCGTAATTTGACACCAATGAACATCGTGTTTTGACCAAGATTTTCTATCTTTGATAAAATAGTTACTACCTACTAAACAAAATATAAATTAGACTTGTTAATAAAAAGATATTTTGGTTTAAAAATTAGTCATGTCTTGCTTTGCACGCGAGAGTTGCACATGTCTGCTTATGCATCTAAATGAACCTCAACTGATTTTGTATTTCTTATATCATTGATAGCCTCGTGTTTAATACTAACAAAAATTGATCGTAATAAAATAAAGCTAAATTTGAAAAATATTGCTTTTAAAGAATATATAATATATATATATATATATATATATATATATATATATAAATATATATGTATATATATATATATATATATATATATATATATATATATAATATATATATATATATATATATATATATATATATATCCGGTTTTTTAGGCATTACGCCCGTCCGGTAGGGATCTATGGAGGAGTATCACCGAGCCGCAAGCCCTTATCTCTTGCCGTACTGCTCCACCATAGGCCGATCAGATCCCAGCATATCTAAGCCGCAGATTCATCTAGAATTTTAAACTGCTGCGTTAGACTTTTTGTTTTCTGTACACCGAGCTGGGGCTCGATCCCACATCCACTGAACCATTCGACAGTGAAGCGAATGAGAGGCAGCCGCACAGCCCGCTGAGCTATCTGACCGACAAAGAATATATAAACAGAAACTAAATTATTAAGTTAATATTTTCAGTATCAGATGAATTCAGTATCAGATAGATTTGAGCAATATTCTTTCCTTTCTTGCAGATGCTCTTGGGCTTAAAAAACACATTTTTATAAAACTGTTCGCCTGTGACATAAATACATCCTTTCTTGTTTTTGAAAAAAAAAAAAAAATAAAATAACAATCGGTTAGATGGTTGAAAACAAAAATGTCAGGATCCAGGACTTTTAAGAAATTTTTGTACCTCACCTTTCCACTCAAAAACTGTGTATTCTTCTTCCATATTCAGCACTGTAGAATAATCTTTAATAACATTCTGGTGGCATATTTTTAACTATTCTTTCTATTTGAGCAAATACTAGATCAGGGGGAAGGAAAGAATGACCGACTACGGGATATCCGAGTTATATGCACCTTATATGGAGTGAAGCACATCATTGTAGCCAGTACTGAACTATTCCAACCATTGTGATATTCTTATTCTGGCCCCCACAATCATCAGCCACTAAACGAATTTTCTCTACTCCTTCATCAAAATTAAAGTTTGTCAGTGTGTAATAAATAGCAGAAACAATCTTATTTGAACTCCTCTGCCGATCATTCTCTGTCCATATAAACGATTTTACGATTCAGGATTAAGTTGGACTTTGAATTTCCAGTTACAACTGTAAAATTGTACAAATTTATTTGCATACTAAAATAGCAGGCCTGGTCTGGAATCTTTGATAGTGATAGATTCTTTTGACAATCAAAGAAAAATATTGTTACTTTGCGATTGTCTTCTTTTAATACATCAAATGCTTTACCACGCATTATAAATCTACCACAGTTTCGATATATTTAGTTCACAAGGCAAATAGCGTCTAACAACTTTTTTATTTCTGGCGTAATGTGTTTCGTAGCAAGAAATAGAAATGTGTTATAGCTTGCTTTTTACAAATTGATTTTTGTGAAGTTCTGTCACCTCCTCTTCTTTCTGCTGGCAAAACTCCTGTTGTATGATACTCCTTCATTATCCTTTCAATTCGGTTTTTTCCAGTACCCAGTATCTCTACGAATGTTTTTTTACAAACAGGAATTGATCCTCTTGAAGTGATAATGGTGTACTTCACACTGACTGTTTTTGGTTTATTTAGAACGTTTTCTTTAATTTTCGTACCAGGTCTTTTTGAATTATTTGTCACGCAGTGCTTCAAGAAAAACATGTCTTCATACGATTTCAATAGTTTGCTATAAAAGCTATCGTTGAATTTTCTAATATCGGTCACTCTCAATGAGAAACATTGATGAACTTTGGTGTTATGAGCGCACCTGGAAAATTCAGGAAAGCATCGCCGAGAGTACCTAAAAAAGTAAAATGACATAATCCGATCAGTTGTTAAACAAAAACTTTAATATGAACATACCTTTGTTTTTTTGCTATTTCTCGTTTCCACTGATCCTTATTTACCAATGGTTTTCGCCGTTTACCAACTGGCCTTGGTTCAATAATAATTTTATTCATGTTTACAATGTTTAATTATTGTTTATTTTCATGAGCACTAATTCATAACGTATGTTTACCACATTTGGTCCTAATGTGAGTACAAAGTATGAACGAAATACGAGTTAAATAACAGCGCAAACACGACAGCACGTGACTAATAAGTCGCATTCAGATTGGTTTAAAGATATAACTTATTTTTTTAACAAAATGTCAAATGTCTGGTTTTGCTTTTATACACTACATTTTTAAAATATAGTACTGCTTCATAATTTTTATTAATAGTTCCTTGTTGTGGTACCCTTAAAGCTTATGACACCCAACGTCGCCAATGCGAAATGCTTTATTCATCATTAACCATTTAGATTATATTAACTAAAATAAAAAAATATTGTTTTAATTTTACTTTATTGTATTATACCATTTGATTAAAAATCTACTTTTTTATTGAGTGTTAAAATACATTTAAGAGAATAGTGCATTTAAGACGTTTTTTATTGTTATAATATGCTGTTTAATGTGTGTGTGTGAAACATTTCTTCATTTTTATTAGCCATGATTACACCTTTTTTGTCGAAGCGGTTATCAATGTGTAGAAGGAGTAGGATCGTTGAATAATCTGAAAAGAGGGTTATAATAATTAGTTGAAACTTTAAATTAAATAAAATAAAAAACCTTTTTTTATCAATTATAAATGGGGGTAAACCAAAACAGAAAAAAAATATTTAATTGACGCGTGATCTTTTTTTGTTTTATAACGTTGAACTTTCATTTGTAAACAACTGTAAAACTAAGACTTACAAAGAACTACTTTCAGAAACATATTTAAAAGATGTATGTTTTTAGCAAATTAAGTAGAAAATGATTAAAATTTCTGATTAAAATAGAAAAAAATTGTAATATGTTATTACTACAATAGAAAATTATGAAATTGTAAGTGTTAGCTTTAATTGGAATTTTTTCATAAAAAATATTAGACACTAATAGGCTAAAACTATTCACTGGCATCTAGTGATAGGATTTTTCACTTTGACTTCGAATATGACATTGTAATGTAAACATAGCAAGGAAATAAAGAAGAAATTAAAAAATAAGGGGTAGTTAGCCTAGAAAAGAGTAATAATTATTTAAATAATTATTATATATTCAAAATTGAATAAAGAACAAATAATTTGACATAGTTAACGTATACATTTCAAATTAAACAAAGAATGAAAACTCGACCTAGTTTAAGTGTATTACACGAGTCTCAATATCAGGTCGCCACAATTGTTTAAAAAAAAAATCACGTTTAAAACATAGACTTTCGTTGGAAAATAACACCACCGCATGACCCGATTTTAAGCACGAGGGCTCGGTCAGCATAAACTCGACCTCGGTACTGTGATCGGTAATTGAGGATACGGGTTCATAAAAAACGAATGAAGTGAGCCAAGGGAGTCAGTAAGAACTAGGCACCCGAGAGTGCTCCATGCCAGAAGCACGGGCGATCGGGCAATAAGTGCGCGGCACCAGTGAGTGCGCTATTGTAATTCAACGGGATAGAGTACCGTATAAGTGCCGGTATCTGTTGTTTCGAAAATTCGTGATAGCGCGCGGAACCTTAACTGATCGTAAATTCTAGTAAGACTGAAAGGCGTATTTATTAGCTAGGGCCTAAATACGTGAATGTAACTAAATCTATATACTAACCCAGGGCATATATAATAAACGTAGATTGTCCACCCTTTAATTTCTTGTTAAGATCTCTTTTCGTCTCCCTTCGCGTCTGATCGAATCATTATTGGTTATAACTGATATCTTGTTGTCGTAGTTGTAGTATACAGTCTATTTAATACATTGTAAACTCGAAATTTGGTTTTTATTGTTCTTTCCCGGCCGTTACAGGTAGAGACTAGCAGAGTACACATTTTCTATTTATACATTTCTCCGGCTTCTAAAGCAAGCCCATAGCAAGTCCTTCATCCCCTTTTTCCAAATTTTCCTATATATATATATATATATATATATATATATATATACAGGTGGTGAATCGTCAAACGGGCCATAGGAAACTTAATGGGAAATTCTAAATTGTTGAATTCCTGCTTCCCTAATTATTTTACACCAAAAGTCATGGGAAACTATTTGTAGAGGACTCAAATATGTATCGAAAACAACTGTTAAAATTATTCTACGACTTAAAGGTATTCCAAAATTTTGCTAAAATATAATACATTTTTCTGTGAAAAAATGTGTATTACGTGTTGCGTTTTGTCATATTATTGTTTCTGATATTTGACAATATTTAAATCAATTATATTACATTTATCTATGATTTAAATATCCAAAATTTTGTGATTTATTGTTAAAAAAAAATTAAGTTGATTAAAAAATGTACTCAGTTGAGGAGAAAAAAGCAATAATAAAAATTTTTTATTCATGTTTTATTATAACACTTGTTATAGTTTTATGTTTATAAATTATCATATATTATTATTAGGAATAAAGATCACAGTAACAGTATATTGGAATTCATTGAATTGTTGTATAACTTAACTTAACATGGAATTAAATTTTAGTGAATTAGAATATCTTACGTTAAATAAAGATCCGGTAGTGGCAGGAAAAGGTTCGCGCTATTGCCTGAGTACAACATTATGCGATTTTTCGTCAACTGAGTACATTTATATTGATCGATTTGTAAACAATATAATTTATTGTTCACAAAGTAATAATGTTCATTAGTAGTAGTATTTAGTAAAATTCATTGTTTATAATTTAATCATAAAATAAAAAAATTGACAATTCAAATTGTCAAACATCTGACATAAATATGATAAAACACAAACGTCCTAATATATATTCTTGCATTACGTGTGGCCTAACTTTTAGGGGTGGCCTGAAAAATGTATTATATTTTAGCAAAATTTTGGAATACGTTTTAAGTCGTAGAATAATTTTAACAGTTGTTTTCGATACATATTTGAGTCCTCTACAAATAGTTTCCCATGACTTTTGGTGTAAAATAATTAGGGAAGCAGGAATTCAACAATTTAGAATTTACCATTGAGTTTCCTATGGTCCGTTTGACGATTCACCACCCGGTATATATATATATATATATATATATATATATATTATATATATATATATATATATATTATATATATATATCGGTTTTAGAACGTCTTTCGACGTTGTCCGATGCCTAACTTCCACGTCCTTCTATCATCCCATTGGCCGTCTCTAAGATCTCTTGTACTCATTGCTTTAGTTACCCCTTCTTTTAACTATTTAATAAATAGTAGAAACAACAGAAATTTAGTGCTTAATTACCAATCATATTTTAAAATGAATAATGTTACTATAACGTATAATATTTGCAACTAAACTTTCAGTGACCAGCATAGTTTGCGTACCCATACAAAAATATCATCCAGCTAAGATTGATACTCGGCTATTTCTCCTAATAGATATCATTATTATTCTGTATAACCAGAAAAGCTCAATCGTGGTGTGGCAGTCAATGTATTTGGCTCAAAAGGTGAATAAAACACACTTTGACGTTGCTTTCGAATTTTAAAATTTACTTAATTCTACTTCAATATATCTTTAAAAAACTCGTTAACTGTTTTAGTAAAATTTGTCACAATTAGTTAACATTTTTATTACTTTACTCGTCGTGAGACCATTTTGTAAACTAAAACTTGTTTGAACAATATACTAACAGATTATAATAAGAAAACATACTATAATAATTTTTTAACTGTTAGTGCATTGTGTAATAGTTTTAGTAAACAAATCAATTTCACGACGAGTAAGTTGTAAAATTTTTTACTAACTTTGACAAAATTTACTAAAATAGTTCAGTTTTTGAATAAAGCAAAAGTCTTGAAGAGGAATTAAATAAATTCAAAAGCTATAAAGCAACATCAAATGGTCCAGAAAAATGCTAAGAAATGTGTGACTCTTCTGGGCTTATAAATAAAAATATAACGGACACGATCAGAGAGATGAGTCCGGCACGAAGTCTCCGTTACAAATATTGAGCTAGAAGGTGTGCGAGAGGAACAAACTAAATCAAACGTCTAAAAATACCTATTTTAAGCTCAGAAGATAAAGATCAAGAAGATTAAAATAAAACAATTCCACACCAGAACGGTGGAACTGCTAAAATCCGAGAGTAAAAAGAAACCTCAAGAAAATACCACAACCTTCCATCGCAAGTAGGAACTTTAACAAACAGATTAGGTCATTTAGCAATACCACAAAAGTATTCAGGTTGGTGCTGACATACAAACACCATCCTGATACTCAACTAGATTAGGCTCAAGCAGACCTGACCCTCAACAAACTAGAACAAAGTGGATCAGGCTCCTATCGGAAGTCAGAATGAACTTCTACAGTTCTATAAAAAAAGTTTAGCCCTTGGACCCTGTCATAGACCATGCTAAAGAATATCCTAAGAAATTGACTGTTTATATGGTGAGTGCTATGAAGGTCCCGTGGGAGAAGGTAAACTTGACTGAAGTCGATCTCAATAGGATGCCTAAGCGCCCCTTGGGTTTCACCGGGCACCCGAAAAATAGTGATAAATTAATTATCTGGACCCAAAGCTCTTACAAAACATTGAGAGCCTCTTGGAAAGGCATATTACAGACTTAGAAAGGTATTCTTCCAGACGATTAGAGGTCTCGACTAATCAGAGTCATCAATCGACACATTTATTTTGAAGTAACAATGCGCCTATCAAGGAAACTTATTGTAATTCTCATAAAATAGACTGCAATATCAAGCAAATCTGGAATATTGTTAAAGTAGGATTAAACGGACGATAAGGCATATATTAAACCTAAACAAGGATGTCGAATAATTACAAGAGATTGTCGTGTTAACGATCTAAAAAAACTATCAGAGCAACTAAAATGATTTAGTAGATCAGATGAGTGGAACTAATTGAATATATTAAGGAACTAAGAAGGACACAAGAAAATCGTCATGAAAGCTTTGCAAGAACATAGTAGGTACATACTTTAGAAATGTTAAGGCTCCACAAAGATCTCTCGAAGGACTCTCATATAATTATACTCTCACTCCAAAGGAAGCAAAGTAACTATAGTATGGTAAAGAGATCTCTAAAGAATTTTTTGGGTGCTTTTTCTGATTCTAAAAAAAATTTATACCGCTAGACACATAACAGCAGACCAACTTGATAACATGACTTATGATTCAAGACAAAATTGATGTTTGGGAAAAACAAACTATAGATTACGAACAATACGCGTATAGATAGGGTTCTGTACAGACTGTATTGCATCACAACATCATAGATAAAATCATAAATACCATATGGATGATGACGTCTGACCATATGGTAGCCAAATACAGAACTAAAGTACCTTTTTAAGTGTACATCAGAGAGATGGCCCGCAGAAAACTCACAACTCCGACTTTTTAAAAAGATTTATTTTACAATTAAACGTTACACTTTGTTTCTACGATAAAAATGAAGCAAATGAAATTATATAATACAAATGTTATTAGTAAGAAACTTAAATGACGAGTGAAACAATAATGTTAAACTCCTAAATTTATAATCTCTCTACAAAATGTGGTGTCGGCATTTTGGTCAGAGTTTGATGTCCGTGCATGGTCAGCTATTTCTATGGGAACACTTGCTGAAAGGATTATGAAATAGGAACTGATATTGCGAAACCAAAGTGTCGGTAACCCTTGAGTGGTTCAAGGTGACTATTTTCACATATAACAGCTCCCCTCATTAGTGAAAAGTCGATGCCTTGCTTCGACTTTTAAAGTTCAATTGATGTTTCTGAGACTTGTTTATTTTCTGGGAGAACGTCTGGTCTTCTTTTAAAGGTTAATCCTTTAAGTTTCTGTTTAATGGAACTGCTGCGATATGTGGCGAAGGTGGAGAATGCGACTTGCGGATAGTTCATGGCAAGTCTTGGAAATCTTTTGCGTCTACATTTGCAGAAGATGTATACAAAAACTAGAATGATAATTAATTATAATGATAATTAATGTCAAGACAATATAGTGAAACCAAGGCAAATGTTTCTTCGATGAATGCTTGGTTCATGATTCGGTCGAGTTCTTCTGAATATTGGTCCAGCTTATGTTGTGCAATATTTAAATCGTCTGCATTGATCTTATTGAGTTGTAATGGTTTCAAATTTGGTATATGGTTTCTTCTTCCGAAATGGTCACAACATCTGTATGGAATATTAACTGGATGACTTCTGTAGGTTATATTTGGATATTTATCGATTTGATCTCTGGCGTGGACTCTAGTACTTCCAATAAATGCTGTACATTCGGGTATTAATCTTAGAATTGTGTTTACTTTGATTGTCTGGGTACTAATGTCTTTTATTTTACACTTGATTGTAACTGGTAATGGATCGGATACTGTTATTAACCATAAATTTCGGTCAATTTCTTGCACATTGTAATCTTGTGCTAAAAACGTCGACATCTGACACGTTTTTGGTAGAACGCTAACAGGTTTCAACAACTGGGCTTCACATATAGCGTCGCTGTCTATTGGATAGGGAAGAATATCTGTGCACATTCTTTGGTTTGGACTAATTGATTTGCATTCTTCTGTGTTTCGGGGTAGTACATATGAAATTGAATCATCATCTCGCGCTATATACTTATGTATTGTAGAAAGTGTATCAAAAAGACCAGTTTGATTATCTAATATTGGTATCGAATATAAATGAAATAAGTTATAGATTTCGGGGTCGACTAGTGGAATTTCTAGGACGAATACAATTTTTGAATCGAGTTGGTATGCTTGAAGTTTTATTATATCAATATTACTGATAATATGCTAATATCAATATACTAATAATAATTGATGTAAAGATTGTGAAATAGTTTTCAATGAATCTAGTAAATCATTGGGCGAAATAATTGAACTGTGTAAAATTTGCGACCGAGAAAAATGTGATGGCGTTCAAAATGTCATTGAAATAATTTTCTAAAAATATGTAGCTTTTCATTAATGATTCACACAAATTTAAGGTTTTTTAACTGTGCACGGTAAAATGATATGTCGTCAGCAATGTCTATAAGAGTGGTTTCGATATCGTTTAGGTCCTTGTTAAAAGTTTGTTCGTCTATTTGTAATTTTTGGATAGTAGTGTTAAAAGATTTTATGACAGAAGTTGTAACAGAGATTTGGTTCTTTAGGAGTGTTTCTATTTGATTTTCATCTGTAGTGATCCTATTTATACATTGATTAAAATATTCACCGTCTGATGCGTCTAAATTTCCACTAATAGATTTCCATAAGGTTCCAACACCATTGATTAATCCTCGTTTTTGGCGTGGATTATAGGCTCTAGTGTTGGCAATTACTTCTTCATATTTTAAATTTACGGAATTAGAAATTTGTCTTATCAAACTAATGTGTGTTTGTACTTCGGATTGAAATGCAAGTTTTCTTGGTGTATCGGCATTAGTAAATTTATCTAGCAAGTTTTCTAAAATTCTGTCGTTGTTGGATATGGCAGTTTTTATAGGGAGCAATTCCTTGTAAACAAGTAATGTCCATTTATCGTTAGATATTCGAATGGTACCTTCTTCGTGATAGAAGATTCCGACTGTATTATTAATGGGAGAGAGGTAAAATTGGGAGTAGGCGACTGAGAATAGTCCATAGAATCTGTAAAGAAGAAATTTATTCAAAGTATGGTTTTAGTCTGTCAAAATTTACTTTAGAAGTTTGATTTGTTTGGGGATTTAGGATATTGACAGAATTTGTAAATGTTTCTTGAATTGAAAAGGTCCATTAAATAAATTTTCGGAATTTTGATTTTATTTGGGATTCTTTTACGTATACTTTGTCACTGATTTTTAAAATCAGGGCGTTGTGTTGAAATATTTTCATCAAATCTTTCTTTAGCTTTTTCTTTTGCTCTTTCCGTTTTCCTCTCCTGGCTACTTTATAAAAGTATTCCATACGGTTATTAAGGTCTCTGACATATTTGATAATTAGGCTTTTTTGATTATATAAAGCTTTATGAAGCTTTGAGCGTTGGTGTTATATTATATGAAGCTTTGAGCGTTGATGTTATCGAGGATGCTACGAATAGCATGGGTAGACAAAATTACCAATATTGAAGTCCTTGATAGGGTTAATAAGAGGAAGAAATTGTACAGACAATTAATGGCGGAAACTTGAATACTCGGTCATATATTAAGAGGTCCTCGTTATGGGCTACTACGTTTGTATAGAGGGCAAAATAACAGGTAAAGAATTTAGGAAGAAGACGAACCTCCTGGCTACGAAATCTAAGGGAATGGTTTAGTCTGAGCTCTAGCCAACTATTTAGAGCTGCTGTAGTAAAATAAGAATTGCCATGTTGATATCCAACCTTCGTTAGAAAATGGAACCTTAAAAGAAGAAGATTATATAAAGTTTCTGGTGGTCGTCCTGCAGTGTGTCCAAAGACTAGTTCGTACGGCGTAAAACCATGTGTCTTGTTTTTTGTATTATTATAACATATCACTGCATAAGGGAGGATCACGAATGGGTGATCATTAGGATTTTCGGCTGTATTTGCTCGGATCATTTCTGATAGTGTGGCATGGAATCTTTCTACAGATCCATTGGATTGTGGATGATTTACACTAGAAAATGTTAATTTTATATCATAGAGGTTGCATAGATCTTTAATTATGGCATTTTCGAATTCTCGACCACAGTCACAATGTATTCTTAAAGGTGTTCCGTAATGTTGAAAAAATAGAAGGAGTGTACTCGCTACGGTGACTGCTTTTTTATCAGTTAAAGGGTATGCTTGAGTGAATTTAGTTAGTTCATCTCTAATGGTTAATGCATAGTTTCTAGTGGGATATTCAAATATGTCTATGTTGATCCTTTCAAATGGCGTTTTCGGTGTTTTCCGTTATAACTAATGGTCCACTTAGATTTTTTCTGTAAATTTTAACCTTTTGGCAAATTTCACAGGCTTTTATGTATTTTTCGACATCTTTTGCTAAGTTCTTCCAATTATATTTTTCTTTTATACGTCTAACGGTTTCGTTTATTCCTCTGTGCAAGTTATTTTTGCCACAATGGTAATGTTCTAGGATTTGTGGGTTTCGTCTTCACTTGCCTGTTTAATTACATTTTGGCAGATTTTAATTTAAGTTCTTTGTCTGCAAATATATAGGAAAATATTTCTAGAATGGGAAGTTCAAGATTATTTTCTATGCAATAGGTCTTTGATTCGTCAAATTGTTCTTGGTTCGCATAAAGTATGAGAAATAAGTAGTGACATTACTCTTTGTGGGTCGTAAGGTAATGGGATAATGAAATATTTTCGATCTTTTACGGTTTTACTAGATACGATATTGATCCTTCGGTTACTGTATTCTATATTTTCTTCGAATATGTCACTCATTATTTTTTCGTGCAGGTCCTCAAGTTTATTCTGCCAGAAAAAGGTAACAATATTCTTGTGAGATTTATCTAACAGTTCTGCGTTTGACGTTTCTATTTTGGAGTAATCGATAATGGATTTTGTTCTATATAATTCGAGAAATTTTTCGAATTCTTCGGACATCTTTTCTATTCCTTCTTCTGTGTCTTCTTTTTCTTCTTCGTCTTCGTCTGTCTCGGTTTCATCTCTGTTAGATGCGTGCAGGGCAAGTTTTGATTGAAAATCTGCACAGTCCTTAAAATGGTTTATTTTTATTCTGGAGAGTGCATCTGCGTTTCTGTTGATTTTTCCTGAACGGTGCTCTATTTTGTAATTATATTCTTCAAGTTTTAGGCGCCAGCGTGCTAGGCGGCTTCCTGGGTCTTTGATTGAAAATAGCCATGTAAGAGGGCGATGATCAGTGATAAGAGTAAACTTGCGACCGAAAAGATATGGTCTGAAATGTTTTACTGCCCATACTATAGCTAGTAATTCTCTTTCTATTGTGGAATATTTGGTTTCTGCACTGCATAATGTTCGTGATGCATAAGCGATTGGCAGATCTTTTCCTAATGGGCCTTGTGACAAAACGGCTCCAATTGCGAAAGCACTAGCGTCAGTAGTGAGTAAAAAGGGTTCTTCAAAATTTGGATATATGAGAATTGGGTCTGTCATTAGAATATTTTTGAGATCGTTGAATGCTTCCTTACATTCGGCATTAAAAACAAAAGGGACTTCTTTTGAAGTAATTTAGTCAGTGGTTTGGAAATTTTGGCAAAATTCGGTATAAATCTACGGTAGTAACCTACTAGGCCTAAAAATGATTTTATTTCTTTAGTTGTCTTGGGTTCTGGGAAACTTTTTATGCATGATACCTTGGCAGGATTTGTTTTTACTCCGTGTTCAGTTACGAGGTGTCCTAAGTATGCGACTTCTTTTCTTAAGAATTCACATTTATCCGGTTGTATCTTCAGATTTGCTTTTCTTAATCTTTTAAATACTTCTGTCAGTCGTGACATATGCTCATGAATGGTGGCTGAATAGATGATTATGTCGTCCATATATACTAAACATCTCTCGTTTTGAATTCCTAAGAGGATGTTATCCATTACTCGTTGAAATGTGGAAGGAGCATTCCTTAATCCGAAAGGCATACGAACAAATTCGTAATGTCCGTTGTCAACTGAAAATGCTGTTTTTTGGATATCTTTTGGATCGATTTCAATTTGGTGAAATCCGGACGCCAAATCTAATGTTGTAAAGTATTGACACTTTCCAAGTTGGTCCAACAATTCTGAAATTTGTGGAAGTGGATAACGATCTTCTATTGTAACTTCATTAAGTTTACGATAGTCAATAACGACTCTCCATTTCTGTTTGCCAGATGCGTCAAGTTTTTTGGGTACCACCCACACTGGACTTGACCAGGGCGATATGCTATGCCGAATTATTCCTTGCTCTAGCATTTTGTTGGTTTGTGTCTTTACCTCTTCTTTATGAACTTGTGGATATCTGTAAGATTTCGTGTATATCGGTTTCGCGTTGTTCGTTTTGATTGCGTGCTTAATTTCATTTGTGAATGTTAGCTTGTCACCTTCTACATAAAATATATCTGAAAATTCCGTACAAATGTTTAGAATTTGTTCCTTTTCTTCTGAGTTTAAGTGGTCAATTCTCAGTTGTTCTTTAATTATTTGTTCTCTGTCTATAATTGGATGTTCGCAGTGATTTTCGTCGTAGGTGAAGATTGTCTCCAAGTTTTCTATAGGTTCGATGGAAATATTCGAAAATTCGATTATTTTTGGCATTGCATTAGCATTAATGACGGAAGTTAAAAAGTCTCCATTTTCGTCTACATGGACTAATGCGTGAGGAATTCGAACTTTTTCGATTTCTTGGGATGACAGTATTGCGTCTGTATTGGATAGGTCGCATTTTAATTTGAATATTTGTTCTGTTCGGCTATCAATCGAAATTTGGTTTATTTTTTCTTTTATTCGTTTTTTCTCTGGTCTTGGGATGTGTTTGTGTTGATCATGAGTGTTTTCGTGAATGAGCTGCTATTTTGTTGAGCTTTAACGTTTGAGTTTGATTTCGGATATGTTTGGAAATTATTTGGCGGTACTATTTTTGTAGGAAATGTAACCGAAGTATTTTCTGTGGTTTTATGTGTCTCTTGTCCAACTTTATGCAGGGTAAGAGTTTTAAAGTTTGTATGAAGTTGTCTGGTTTTAAGGTCTATTATACATTCATAATGGTCTAGGAAATCTAGGCCTATTATGCCGTCAAAGTCAATGTCTAGATTAAAAATGAAAACTTTGTGAGGGTTGTCATCGGTAAAGGGAATAAGGACAGATTCTGTAATTAGAAGTTTTTCGTCGGTTATGCCTTGAATGGTAACATTTTCTGGGGATCGGTTATGATAATTTCGTGCAGTATTCTCTTTAAAAACTGTAATTCCTGCACCGGTGTCAATTAGAAGTTTAAAAGTATTCGTAGCGTCATTGATATAATATAAGTTTTTAGAGCTCATTGTGTGGAAGGGGCTTACAGGAATTTCTGTTCGGGGAAATTCACATTTGGATCGAAATTGTCTAAATTGAGGGCTTGGATTTGTTGTTGTACATTCGTAATATCGGTTGAAAGGTTCGTATGTACTGGGGGATTGTTCTGATTGGGTAGCGAAAGAAAATCCTGATAATTTTCTGTATCATGTGTATCATTGATATAATCGATGTTCATTGGTATATTCGTAAAAATAGTCAGTTTGAAGATCATTTTCTGTATAATAATCTTCATAAGAATCTACGAGATCATCAGGGTATTCATTAAAGACATGGGCTCTTTGCTGAAAATTTTGGAAATTTGGATTTCTCTGAATAACAGAGGGGCGATTCTGCGGTTGATTTTGAGAAGGGAAATTCGATCTCTGTGGGTTTAAATTTTGTTGATTGGAAGAGTATTGGTTTTGATTACTTGGGTAATTTTGTGATCTAGTATTATATTGATTGGAAGCGTATTGGTTTTGATTATTTTGGTAGTTTTGTGGTCTACCGCTATATTGATTTTGGTAAGAAGGAAAACGTGATGAGCGACATTCGCTACTTAAATGGCCAATACGACCACAACTTGTCATTTAGAAAAATTAGATGAGGTTCTTCTCATCGGTTGGGAAGGTTTTGAATTATTTTGGCTATCTTTATTTGATTTTTGTGATTCGAAATATGATAACTGAAGTTCACGTCGGATACGGTTACTGGCTTCAATAAGATCTTTAGGGTTACTGGCCCTAATTATTTGTCCTAAGCGGGGTTCTAGTCCAGTTAAAAGGGTATTCAAAGCCATAGAGTCAATTACGTGCATTGGCGGTTTTTGGTCTTGTGTAGCCTGATTTTTGATTGAGGCGTGCATGTTTGCATTTAGAACTTGTAGTCTGTTGAAAAAGGTTAAGGGTGATTCAGTCGATAATTGTCGAAGTCTTTGTAGGTCGTGAATTAAAGAAGTGAGATCTCTACTATCTCCGAAATGAAGGTTTAATAGATATTTGATGTCAGTATATGAAGTTGGTTTTCTAGAGTTTTATTGATATTATCTAGATATTATCTACCCACAATAATAATCTGTCTCTTCAGGAAAATGAACAGCTTATTGAAATTTCATCCAATGATCATTTAAAAGTGATAAAATCTCACTGCGAAAATGTTGCAGATTTTTGGATAGGATTACTTGATGAAAGTCCACTGCTAAGTTAAAAAAAGCTTTGGAACTTCTTCTTCCTTTTCATTCCACTTATCTCTGTGAGGCATCATTCCTCAACATTATATGTCATTAAGAATAAACACAGAATTAGGTTGCTAAATTTAAATGCTCCTATGAGAGACTGGCGTTAACTTCGTTCGAATCCAAATATTGAGAAACTTTCAAAGTGAGACGCAAGACCAAGGGAGTCATTAACGTCTTAATTTGGCGCTATGTATGACTTTTTATTTGGTTTTTTATATACCTTTTGTCTTTTACTATGTATTTTCTTTTTTTATTTTTGTAAATAATAAATTCATTAGTAAAATTTCAGTGTTCATTTCATTTTAAACCTATTATTAGGAAAATATTAATTAATAATATCTAAGTGGTCCGCCAAGAGTTCTGAAAGTACAAGTGGTCCTCAGTGATGAAAAGGTTGAGAACCACTGGTATAAACAATCAATTAACTAACAACATTTAGCAACTTATTAAAAAATTAGCACAGCAACAGAACATGTGGTCAATATAAGTATATATACAATCAAACAAGATTGTTTATATATAAGTTTCGTATAAGTAATACTTTAGACCACATGTTCTGTTTCTGTGCTAATTTTTTAATAAGTTGCTAAATGTTGTTAGTTGATTGTTTATACAATATTACCGTATAATATCACATTATCTTGAGTTATTACTCACAAATCTGTTAATATCATTGACTGCTACATGTCTTTTTAAGGTAATAATTTATAACATCTTCTCCACTGATTTGTGTGGTTCTCAATATTGTACTTTTTAGATGAACTGATGATGCTTTCAAATACGAAAGCGAAACGTCTTCAAATAGATAAAGTAGCCTATCAACTTTGTCTTTTATTTCTCCACCTTGAGACCGATATAAGAACCCACCACTCGTCTGAGTGATCCTTATAATATATTGGATTTCCTTCTATCTTCCCTTCCATAATAAGCTCCTTGGAATTTCAAAATATATGACCCAGATAAGATAGTTAGTTTTTTAGTGAATACTGAATATTTTAGTGAATATATTTAGTAAGTTAAAATAAACAATTATTATGACAGTATTATCCATATTATAAGGTGGAAAAGTAGAGTATTGAGAAAGAATCAGGAACATGGTTAGTTACCATCTTTAAATATTATTTCTATGCGTATATAATAAAATATGTCTAGTGGCTGTAATGCTAGTGTAATCGGCAAAGTGATTCTAAAAAAGAACACACCTACTGTCTAAATATTTCGTGTTGGTATAATGTGATCTCACGGTCTATGACGCGGATATCGTGCAACGGTAAGTACATTAGATGAACTATATATTTATATATATATATATATATATATATATATATATATATATATATATATATATAAATATTAATAATAAACATTATATATATATATATATTACAGGATCCAATTTGTAAATAAGAATACATCTTGGAGACGGCTATCGCCGTATTCCCGTCCTCCTCCGCCAATCCTCTCGGTCCAAGGCATGCTCCTCCTCCAAACCTTTTGATTCCATTCCATTGCATTCCATTCCAAGAGTAAATATTAATATTAAATATTAAAAACAGTTTTAAATATTTCTTACTACACACTTACCAAGTTGAAAAGGGTTAGATTTATACTAAACATTTTTCCCGCTGTCAAATCTGCAGGTTTTTGTAAGCGCCTCAATAAAAACAACACAATTTTTTTCATCCTGAGAGGATAAAAAGGCCACTCGGTTTCATATACTGATAATGCAACATTCTGTAGCTAGAAAAAATAAACATATCTTCATATTAAGTTATTAATTAATGTATAAATAAAATATACCCATATAAAACCCAATCATTAATTATTAAATCAATGTTCTTGTAAAAAAAGTCAAATATACAAAGAAATATTAAAAATGTTCAGGCAACAAGTTGTACAGCCATGATCCATCAAAAAACATCGCACCAGTCACGTTCACGAATCTTATTGTACCATTTTGTTGGTTAGGTGATATCACAGTTTTTACTACACTGGTAAGAATAACACGTGTTGGACAAAGATGAGCTTATGCGATATTTTGCATTCAAAGAACAAGCTAGTATACCTTTATTCAGAGAGACATATCGGTCTTACTACAGCCAGTTGCCTTATTGAATATCTTTAATTTACTCATGATACTCATTCTAGGATTCTGGAATACTGTACCAGCTTGTACAGGTGTAGAGGATGGGTAACATATGTTTTGTGGTCTAATGACTCGCAAAACATGATTGACTGTTTTAGGTCCTCTACTACAGAGCCTGTAGATTAATTCTCCAAAAACATTCTTGTAGGAGGTGCCTCTTCATAGCACATTTCATAGGAAGCTGTTATGTGCTCTGAGCTAATTTCGCTTATTTTCGAAGTTCTTTAGCCCTATTAGCACATTATATATATTCGGATCGAAACATTTTGTAGCTGAAGCTCTTCTGGCAAGTTTATTAGCTCTTAGAACCTATAACAGTGTAACACTGTTAGGCTCCGCCAGTCTGTCAGTTCCTCTCAGCATTCTCAAACTAGTTAAGAGTCCAGCATATAAAAGATCGTGGGTGTGTAACGCATCTTCTTGATCTCAAATGGTATGCGTGCAACGGTCTTTTGATATTTTAACTAAAAATCACGATTACACTAGTTTGCCCGAAGAAGCTAGTAATCTTTGATGCTGGGTATGTCCTGTTTCTTCTTGCCGTGAGGATTATGAAAAGATCATGAACATAAGTTGTGGCTCTTTCCGTCCTCTCCCATATGTGTATACTGCAGATTCTATCTCTTAATAGCGATTTCATACCCGGTTTACAATACTCTAAGACAAGTTCAGTCGCATAGCGATTTTCACTTGAGACAAACCTTCCTGTTACCAACGCACTAGCTGTTCAAGTTGCCTAGTTTCTTATCTCAAAAAAATATTGCTAAACTAAATTTTATTAATCTAATTTTATTTAAAGTTAACTAAAGTTAGGTTTTATTGGAACAACAGTAATAAAGTCATGGATAAGAAATATCTGCAAAAGGAATTCCTTAAGTGTACGGTAGCCAACAAAATGCTCACTAGGAAAAGCTTTGGTTTTAAGTTACAATTTAATAAGTTTTCGTAAAAAATTAAAAGTATCTTAGATGAGAACGATGCACTTTCTGATAGTGACATCTTTAATAAAACAAATGTATCGACTGTTTCCAACAAGCTTTCAAAAGTGATTTTTTCTAAAAGGGAAACGGCTGGTATCGAAGATTGTCTCCTAAAAGCAAGGAGAATTAGTAACTACAGAACACTATGTTAGTGTGGCGGGTTATTACGTTCCACTTCCTCTTATCTTTGCACATAAAAGATACAATTTTGAATTTGTGATCGAAAAACACTATATACTTTGGAAATGGTCTCTAATTCAGATTTCATAAATTCAGAACAGTTTTCGACGTGATTACATCACTTATCAAAATATATGAATCCGTCCCATAAAAATAAAAATCTGCTTCTACTTAACAATCATATATCAAACTGTACTTTGTCATAAATTTAATAATTAATTAATTAATTGTATGAAATTTTTTGGTGCTAGGAAGAGAACTTTCCTACTCCAGAACTGCTTCTATGTATAGATATGGCTATTAAGTCATTCCAAATGCTCCGGAATTTGTACACAAAATGCCTCAGTTATTGGAGGTGAACATTGTAGTATGCTTGCAAGAGTCACTAAGAGAGATTTAATAAGTACAATGATACTTGGTAAATATGGTTAGGCCAACATTTGAGAAGGAGCATGATCAAAATTTTAATCAGGAACTCGAATCCCACAAAAAAAGGAAAAACTGCAAATTTAATACATACCTAAATCAACATCATTATCATCATGCAACCTCTTTTGTCCACTGCTGGACATATGTCTCTTCCATTTTTCCACCACTCTTCACGGTTCTCTGCGTCTTGTTGCCATTTCTTGGATATTCGTTTAATATCATCCATCCAGCCTGTTGGTGGTCGTCCTCTGCTGCGTTTGTCTTCTCGTGGGCGCCAGTCAATTAGTTTTCTGGTTAATCTTGAGTCTTTTAGTCTCGCCAAGTAACCTGTCCAATTCCATTTCAGCTTGGCTATAAGTTCGACGACATCAGTGATACCTGTTTCTTTTCCTTAGGTCTTGTTCCTTATTTTGTCTTTTTTTGTCACGCCGAGAATCGATCTTTCCATTCGCCTTTGTGCCACTCGCATTTTTAGTGCTGTTGTTTTTGTGAGAGTGGGAGTTTCTGCTCCGTATGTCATACTAGGAAGAACGCATTGGTCAAATGTCTTCCGTTTCATAGCTATCGGGATGTTGCTCTTAAAGATGTCTCTTAGTGAACCATACGCCGTATAAGCAATTGTTATTTGAAATACAGTAGTCTCTCTTTATAACGATTCCCTATATAACGATAATTCCTTTATAACGATGAAAATAGTAAACGTTGGTTCGCCACAAGGATAATGTATTAATTCTTTCTCTATACCGATATCGTTCTCTCTTATAGCGATGACTTTTCAGCGTTCAATAGTCGATGACAAATGTGTTATTGTGTTTAAAGTTCAGACTACTTGAGTCATGAGTGGCAAGGTTGTTGTCCAGCGGTTGTTTTAATTTGCGCTTAAGGAATGCGGCCACCCATTCTACTCATTCTTATGAAAGGGTTAAGTGACTCGCTTTTATTATTCGGGCTGCGTGCTTAACTCTTATCACACAGATGTCATCTATTGTTGACTTTTTCATTTTCAGTTTGAGTTGTGTCTTAGTGTGTCAACAGTCAACATGTTTTCGAAAAAGCGTAAGGTGAAAAGCAATCGGATGTCGTTTGCCGTACCCCTCAGTCAACTGTGCTACGATGCGAAAGAACAGAAAAAGAGGCTTGAAGCGGAGATGTAGGGCGGTAGCAGCAAGAAGTTGCGGAAACCTCAATACGAAGATTTTGATCGCGCTATGCTTCAGTGGTTTCAGTGGCAGCGAATGAACGATATTCCACTTTCTGGGCCTGTAATCAGGAAAAAAGCTGAATCTTTTGCAACTGATCTTAAAATTGCAAATTTCAAGGCATCTAGGGTTGGCTAAGCAAGTGGAAGAAGCTGCGACACAAGATCAACTACGGACAAATTAGCTGAGATGCTCGCGATATTAATAAAAACGTAACGGATGATTGGCTACAAACCGTGTGGTCTGGATGCGTTATGCGTCAGACGACATTTTCAATGCTGATGAGACTGGATTGTTTTTAAAATGACACCAAACAGAACTTTAAAATTTAAATCGAATAGTCGGTGGAAAGCTCTCTAAGGAATGCATTACAATTTGCTAACAAATTTATTAATTACAAAATGCTAACATGACAGCTTGTAGACAATTGTCCCTGCTCATCCTATACTGTACGATCCTCAAAACATTGAACTTTGTTTCTGCAAGCAAACACAACGAGTGTCCTTGAGATCCAGCCGATGGACCAAAGTGTCATCAAGAGTTTAAAAAGCCATTACAGGAGAAGACTTTTGATGGTATTTGTTGAGAACAATGACAATCTTAAACTCAATATTCTTGACGCCATCCTAGTGATTAGTAAATAATGGGACGAGGTGACAAGAAATACAATAAAACATTCCTTAAAACACCCAGGATACAGACAGGACACAGACAGTTTGAACTTACTATCACCTACGGACCGGAAGAGCTAACAGATTTTTAATAATTTGATGAAAATGTAGCAAAAATATCTATTCTTTCTGAAAAGGACATCCTACAGTTCGTGCAGAAGAAGAAGAAAACAGTGACCCAGAAGTGGAAGCAGAGCCAGAACTAGCTCCAACCCCTCAGTAGGCATTGAGTGTGGCAAAAGTACTGCATTTATTCTTCATCCACCAGGAAGACGGTATGAATGCTGTGGAAGATTCTATGCGTCTTTAGGACAAGGTCAGGTCATTCTGTGAAAAAGGAAAATAAAACAGACCAAGGTGACAGACTTTTTTTGGTAATGTAAGCAAAATATATTTTACAGTAGCATATTATTTTTTTTATTGTACTGTACACATGTTTTAATTGTACATTCATTTTTTATATCGTATTGCTTGTATTATTCTTTAATAAATCTATGTAGTGTACAATACAGCGTTAATTTATTTACACTCGTTTTGCTGCATTTTTTAAATTAAAATAGGGTATTTACTACAGTGTTATTAATATTACAGTACCGAATTTTGTCTCTCTTTATATAATGATCTCTCCTTATAACGATGAAAAGTCCCGGTCCCTTGGATATCGTTATATAGAGAGAGGACTGTATGTTGAAATTCACAGGTCTGAATCTCCTTGCTTATTCTGGTTTCATGACCGAGTTATATGTACTTTTCTGTCAACTTTACTTTTCTGTGCTTTACCACTTGACTTTGGATGGTTAGGTGTTTGCTGGGAACTAAAGGAATTTTAAAGGCATATTCTAGGACCGTTATAAATAATTTAGGTGAGAGTGTCGTCTCACACCTCGCTTTATATGAATTTCTCTGGTGATATCATGTAGTTTTACAAGCATTGTGGCATTTTGGTACAATGTTTGTACTAACTGTGCAAGCCGGTAGTCTATTCTACTATTCTGCAGAGCAGTTATAATGCTGGAATAATAATACCTAATACAACAGGCAGCTAGCCTAAAAGGGTTTACAGGAAAGAGAAGAGAGAGCAAGAAAAATATTAACCATTTATACACTCAAGAATACAATATGATAAACTCTCAAGAAAGAAAGCGCAGAGAAATGCGATGAAAGAAAATGATAATAAAAAAGTAATCAAACTAAATATTTCGACGATGAAGACGAGGATGATCCAACCTGTATATAGTGCAATGGTGTGTATTCGATTTTCAAGTCCCGAGAAGGCTGGATCAGGTGGTAAAGTTGCAATTAATGGGTACCATGGACGTATAAACATAGATGGACACAGCAATAAGATACCTTTAACACACAATGTTTTGAAGCTTCGATAGAATGTGATGCTTCCGCAATGAGCATAAGCGTGCTTGAATTATTACTCGCGGGTAATTATTCAGATTTTAAAAATTGGAAGTAGTAATAATGTATAAAAACACGTTCAAAGAATTTAAAAAAACGAGAGTTTAACTATTAACAAATCACGTCTTTATAGAAAAATTAAAATACAATTTTATTTGCTTTAAAATTAATACAATAAAATATAGTTGAATTCAAGTTAATTTTTAATAGGTATCAAAATAATGCTACAATAAAAAATCTTTATGTTTTCTCCTAAATTTGCTACCAAAATAGTTCGATCGTCAATATTATTTGGAAACCTACATAGAAAAATAAATGAGTTTTATTCATTTCACTAATTTATTTGCATCCATGAGAAATATTAAATTAAAAAGGTACTAAATAGATCTTTTTTAATCAGATGATGTCTACTTACAATTTAAAAATGTCTACTAATTTCATGAACTTATATCTTATTTAATACATTAATGAACATGAATAAACCCAATGGTACGCCTATTAAAATGTAAACAAACACGCTTCCTCATTTCCTCATCTTAAATAATGTAAATTTTATGTACTTACAAATGAAATGAGAGATCGGGATGTAAATATTTCGTTTATTTTATTTCACTTTTCACAAATATCACTCAAAATACAGCCAAAATATCGAAAAACAACTTTTACTAAAAAGTAAACAAACATGGAACAGCATTTGAAGTTTGACGTAGATCCATAAGACAGAGAAATGTAAACAACCGTTGCCATTTATAAATAGTTTTCAGTGCTTCTACATATAAAATAATTGATTGATATCTAAATTATACGTTATTATTAAATGATAATGCACACTATGTGCACACTTTATATTTTGATTACAATTAAATATATTAATCTAACCAATAAATTATTATTTTGGTTTGATAGCACCTGTAGAGTATAAAATACGGAGTAATATTTTCAGCGACTCGCGAATAAGAAATTTTAAAACAAAACGTGACAACAGCTGAAGGTGCTGAGAATGTGACCTATTCAAATAATTTTGACTTCACAATTTTATGTAAATAACTGAGTCCATCTGTGTTTATACGTCCATGATGGGTACGCTCCAAATGTGCGTACTTGAATATAATAAAAAAATATATAGATACAAACTTTGCAACACTGTTTGATTTCAATATTTCGCAATTAATTTGTCTTAGTACAGGTCTGTTGTTTAAGCAACTGTCTTAATATTGTTTTCCTAACATGATAAGAAAGATATTAAGTTAATTACGACAAGTCTAAGTTTAAAAAATTGTTTTTCTACTCTCTTACTAGTTAATTATATATTACCTACTATCTGGATGCTAAGTAAATGCATCATTACAGATACTGACACGTAATGACTAGCACGTAATAAAAAAAATTACGCTTCAGTTTTATCCTGATACTATGAATAACAAGATAGGATCTTCCGTAGCTCAAAATCGGTCGGGTTCGCGCATGCCGTCATTGGAGAGTAGAATTTGAAATCTTGTTAAAGTTAAATGGGATTTGTATGCATTCTATGATGAAATTACTAGACGAAAATAAGTTAAGAGGTTTAATAATTACAATAATCGTACACATAAGGATATCTCCAAACTATTTATTAAAGATTATTTATTGATATATACAAAAAACTGACATTTCGATCGTGCAACTCTCCAATGACGTTACGAAAACATGCGCAATATCTTATCTTATAGCATCGAGCAATAAGACAAAAGAGGGAATCTAATCCTTATGAAAAGGAGACCAAAAAAGTGGCCTCTGATGGCGGACATATCCGGAAATGCGAATGCGCGAAATTTAAATTTTCCGACACTTATCAACAGTAGCTATATAATATTTTTCAGAATGTGTCTTAGACGAGAAAGTTTTAATTAATTATTAATGATAAGAGTCTAAAATGCGACACAATTGTTAAAAAACTTCCATATAAATAAGATTTCATGTGACATTTGGGACAAACAATAACATAACCCAACTAAATTTGATGTCAAACAAGGAGAGAGACTCTCTTTCCTTGTTTAATGTGGCCTCTAAAGATCGCACTTCCTGTCTAACAATATGTTTGCCCCCACTACCTTTACATTCCCTCTATTGCCTTTTTGCTAGATTCTTATAGTCATAGTATTATGAGTTTTATAAAAATGCGTAATATCACATAAGCCTCGTAAGTCAGTTGTCGAGTTACCATGGAAACGAATTAACAGACGTTATTTTGACAGATTAAAAATTATTAATCTGTCAGTGTAAATATAGTGGTAATTTAATTTTTATTTTTATAAACGAAAATAATCGTAGAAAAAGTATAGTACAAAACTTAAGTTGTAAGCTTATTACATGCTTGTAAAATTACTGCGCTCGCCACTATGCGGCTCGCGCGCAACTTTTTTACTCGCATCTAATAAGCTTCTTACAACTCTCGTTATGTAATATACTATTACATAATATGTAAAATTACGTACTCTTAGACAGTCTTACCTTAAGTGAGTTAATTTATAACTCCAAATAATCTATTAGTACTTTAATGAATAGAAAAGAAATGAACATTTACAGATTTTAAACCTTACCTCCAAAGTAAAAGTTTGACAGCAATAGGATAGTATAAATATATTTCCAAGGCAAGCACATAAGAAAACAATGCAGCAAAATCCTTCAGTTTTACTAGTCACCTAAAGTAAAATAAAGTAGATTAAATAAAACACCTTTAATTTTCCATAAACTGATAACCTAAATTTATATCAAAGATGTTATTTTTTTTATTATACTATTTATTTCCAATCTGTCATTTCAATTTTAAGTGGAGTGTCTAAATAAACAAAAACATGCAGGAGATTGTTTAGTGTCAGTATCTCAACAATTTGTAATTTTCATGAGAAAATATTTGTCTTTGGTATTATACAATATGATATAAGTTTTAAGTTAAATTAAAATTGGTAAAAATAGTTTAGTTAAAAATATTTTATATTCAGTTAGAAATAGCTTAAAATAGGTTTAAAATCTGGTTAGCAAAAGTTATATACGGGGAAAAGTTACCTATATTAGACGATCTAATTTGGATCAGAGCAGTTTTCCCCACAAGCAAATATAACAGTACTGCTTATCTAGTGTCAGTTTATAGAACAAATTACCAGAAACTAACTTACCATAAATCAAAGCTTAGTTTTAGCCTTTGATCGCGTGAATGTGATTTGCTAGGTGGTCGCCACCTACCTTCTTGGCTTTTATATAATTCTGCTGGCATTTCGTCAACTCCCGGGGCTTTATTGTTTTTCTGGGCCTTAATAGCTTCGAGAATTTCCTTTATGGTTATAGCATCTATTCCATTCTCCACTTCAATATTTTCTACGTAGTTCGTACCCATTTCATCTTCCATGTCTACTTATGTACCAAGTAGGATCAGGAAATAATGCTTCTAGGTGTCTATGACTTTCTGTTGGTCACTGATTATTTGCCCACTTTCATTTGAACATAGACTTGTTTGGGATTTATACCCACTTTTTATCTTTTTTATGTATTTGTAAGCCCCTCGAGTTTCATTGTTTTTGAAATTTTCTTGTCCATTGTCCATTTTCATAGGCTCTTTTTTATTTCTACATATCTTGTCTGCTTTTTGTCTTGCGATTTCAAAATGATGTTTGTCTTTCCCTTGTTCTTCTTATTATATTACATTTTGTGTGCTTCATTTATTTCCTTTATTGCTTGTCTGTACTCGAAATCAAACCATGCTCCTCTTCTCGCCTTTTTCTTTTTTCTCATCGTAGACGCTGCCGCTGTCAGCACTGTTTTGATACTATTTCATTTGCCCTCTATGGAGTGCAGTTTCTATCGTCTTTAACTCATTTGCGACTTCTTTGGTCACTGATCATTTGCTCACTTTCATTTGAAACATAGACTTGTTTGGGATTTATACCCACTTTTTTTTTATATATTTGTAAGATCCTCTAATTTCATTGTTTTTGAAATTTTCTTCCATTTTTTTTATTTGTACATTTTCATAGGCTCTTTTTTATTTCTACATATCTTGTCTGCTTTTTGTCTTGGGATTTCAAATGATGTTTGTATTTCTCTTGTTATTCTTATTATATTACATTTTGTGTGCTTCATTTATTTCCTTTATTGCTTGTCTGCACTCGTCATCGAACCATGCTCCTCTTCTCGCCTTTTTCTTTTTTCACATTGTAGACGCTGCCGCTGTCAGCACTGTTTTGATACTATTCCATTTTCCCTCTATGGAGTGCAGTTCCACCGTCTTTAATTAATTTGCGACTTCTTCTTGGAACTTCTGAAATACTAGTGGCTGCCCTTTTATCTATCAGCACATGGTCGATTTGATTGGTTGTGGTTATATCCGGTAAAATTCATGTCATTTTGTGATGTCTTTATGTGGGAAGCATATGGAACTTATATCCATATTTTTATTGGTGCCAAAATTTATCAAAAACTACCCATTCTCGCTTGTTTCATTGTGTAGTGGGTGTTTTCCTGTTGTGTCATAGAACTGCGGATCCTTGTCTATTTTAATATTCATATCAGCCATTATAATGTTGATGTCATTTTTGGGCACATTTTTATATACAATTTCCAGCTGTTGGTATAAGCTATTCTTTATAGGTTGTTCTTGTTCTTCTGTTGGGCAGTGAATGTTTATCATTGTTAGGTTGAAGAAGTGGGTGCAAATTCTTAACTTGCATATCCTTTCACTGACTGCCTGGAAGTCTATGATTTTTGACTTAAAATCATTATCCACCACAAATGCAACTCCACATTCTTTGCTTCCTTGTCCCTTCTCACTATATAGAATTGTGTGCGATTTAGTATCACTGACACCTTTCCTCAGACATCTTGTCTACTGAAGAGCAGTAATCATGAGTTGATATCTTTTTAGTTCTTGCAGGAGTGCGGTTTGAGCTCCTGGTTTATATAGTGTTCTCACACTTCAGGTTCTAAATATATAGTTTCATGTTTCGTAACTTGAATTGTTTCCGAAAGTTCCGTCCTGTATTCCGACGCAAATGTTCAGGTTTCGTAACAGTGTGTCCAACCTTTCTCCTTTACCCGTGCTTAGGGCCGGCAGTGGTGACTTCAAAGCTACTCGATCCACCCATTTGTCATCACAGCGGGAGATACTTATACGATACAGTCTGCTTAATATTCTTTTCATCAAGAGGAATATTTCGATTTAGCACCAGATTAGTCATTTTTTGCATCTAGTTTATATTTAGTTCAGAATTTTTTCAGCATTATTATTCCATTTCGGCTAAAATGACGATGTCTTCTGCGAATCTCAAATGACTAAGATTCTCTTTATTTATGTTGATACTATACTCGTTTAGATCAGACCACTTACAAATATGCTTTAAAAGCGTCGTAAATAGCTTTGGAAAGATGGTGTCTTCTTGCACGTACTACAAGAATACTATCTATCTACTAATAAATACGCAGAATTTATTTATTTTGATAGATGTATTTAATAATGTTAGTGTAGCGATGATCTATACGCATTCTGTCAATGGTTTTAACATTTTATGCTGCTTTATGGTATTGAATTCTTTCTTGTAGTGTGCTATTCCTGATTGAGATTTATCCCCTGCCGGGATCGCACAGAAGTATTTACTCGCTACCCATTATGTAAAAGATTACGAAAATTAATTCGAGTAAGTATTATGGGAAGGTTTGTCACGAAAGTACTCGCGATGACACTCAGACACCATAATGATACTCAACTCGATAAGATTAAAGCAGACGTGATCATCAGTTGTGAACTGGCAATGCAGCGCTAAACGTGTAAATATTAAATTGTATTTGCTCCTGTATTAAACCCGATTTTTCGCGATTTAAAAAGTAAATCAATGATATTTAAAGTATAAAGTATAAGGTTAAGTAAGTAATCTTAGCGCATAGTGAAAAATAATAATCAAAACATTAAAAGTGTGTTCGAAATTGGCAAAAATACCAGGTAAGAATAAACACATAAGCAATAAAAACGTCACCAATATTGGGTTGAACTTGGTTGAACCTTGATTGATTGGGAAGCGGTGTTGTCAAGTCTACAGAGAAGTGAAGTAACTAGGAAGGTTCGAAATGGTATATACTGCTCAATACAATTATTAACATTAATAAAGAAAATAAATTAAGACGTTACACTGAGAAGGGTTAAGCTTCAGAGGAGACGATCCGGGCGAGACCTTTATCGCGATGAAACAAAATATTTTTAATGAGCAGTGAAGCTAAGGACATATATTGTTTTCGAATTTCGAATGTCGATTTCGAAAGCGACGGTACCACAACGGACGAAAACGACAAGAAAAGAAAAGGAGATCAAGAGGAAGAGTTACAACGTGCTTTCACCAAAACTCGCAAAATAGGGAGATTTCCCATCAACAACAAGGAGAAAATGGAAGAAAATGTACAAAAAATTATGGATATGATGACAAGAGTGAGTTTAAAGATAGAAGAACAATCAAGAGAACTCAGAGAAATTCGCAGAGAACAAAAAGAATATAGAGAAGAAATAAGTCAGTTAAGACAAGATAATGTAACATTAGGAGAGGAAAACACAAAACTAAAAAAGGTAGTTTTACAAATAGAAGAACGGCTTGAAAGTTTGGAAAATGGAAAAATGCGTAAATATATAGTTATACAAGGTCTGAACATAGATACAAATGTCCCAGTGACTCTAAAACATGAAATAAAAAAAATTAGGCAGGTAGAATTAGCAGTCGATGTTCAAATCGAGAAGGTTGTGAAGCTGGGAGAAAAAGTCTGTCTGGTTGAGCTTGAAAAGGAAGGAGGACAAAAGAAAAGTCATGCGAAACAAAATCAAATTAAGAAACCGAAGAAAAAGTCTAGTTTATATCAATGATGACCTGTCAAAGAAGGATAGAATTGTACAAAAATATGTCAGACAGAAAGGGCAAGAACTAAGAAAGGAAGGGAGAAAAGTGAAAGTAGGATATAAGAAAATATATTTCGATCAGGAAATATGGCGCTGGGATGGCATGAACCAAACGTTGGTGGTAGAGACCAAAGCAAAAAACTAAGCACCAGCATGAAAAGGAAAGAAATAAAGACTAACAATGCGAAGAAAAGGATTAGGAACTATGAAAACGAAATAAAACAAGACAGTAATACAAAGCGTAAAGCCGAAGAATGACAAGACACATTAAGCTACATGGAATGTCAAAGGAACCTTTTATGAAGGTGCGCTAAAAGAACTAATGTATGGGGCGAGGAAGTATACAATCGATTTAATGGCTCTTCAAGAGACAAAACAATTAGGATCGGAAATAACTGATATAGAAAATATGGTGCTCTTTAAAAGTGGAGGTAAAGATAGAATGCTTGGAACTGGTTTTTTAGTAGCTGAACGTATCAAGGACAAAGTGATGGCTTTTAATCATATCTCTGATACGATGTGTTCAATACGAATTAAAAGTAAGAAAAGGAATTGGAGTATAATCAATATTCATGCACCGTAAGAAGACAAGGACGACGAAATAAAAGATCTTTATGAGCAGCTAAATGATGAATACGAGCGCCTACCTAAACATAATGTAAAAATAATAATGGGTGATTGTAATGCAAAGTGGGAAAATAACCTCTGTACACTGCAGTAACTGGTAACTATAGTAAACACGAAGTAACAAACGATAATTGTCAAAGACTTATTGGATTTGCCATGTAGAAAACATGGTGGTGAGAAGCACACAACTAAACCAACAAGAGATATACAAAGGATATCTCCTTTGTAGGTCTGTGGGTCTCCCCAGATGAAAGGACGGTGAATCAAATAGATCATGTTATGATTAAAAGTAAATATATGAATATCGTTCAGAAGGTAAGAAGTATGAGAGGAGCTGAAATCGACTCGGACCATTACCTCGTTAAAGTCACATGTGGGAGAAGGCTGGAAGAAAAAGAGAAATCAAACCATAAAACGAAGAGAAAGTACAACATTGAAAAACTTAAGAAAGTAGAAATAAAAAATAAATATGAAGAAGAAATAAATAAAATTCTACAACAATGTGACCAAAATTGACAGACAAATCAAGCTTAGGAACACATTAAATCTGCCGTAGGAGAAGCTAGCGAGAAAATAGTTAAGTGCGACTCCAAGAGAAGTACAAACAAAGATTAGCTTGACGAAGAGTGTCAGGCGATAGCAAAGAAAAATAAGAAGATCAGACAACAAAGACAACAGATAATAGAGAGTGTAAAAAACAAAAATTTAGAATAATTCGAGGAAGATTGAAAGCTGCGTGTAGAAGGAAAAATAGATACCACAATGAGTTGAAATTAAAAGAGATAGAAGAGAAGTTTAAAAACAAAGAGGTGAGGTCGTTCTATCAAGAAGTTAAAAAGATGGGAAAAGGTTACCAAAGCCACTTATGAAAGGTAAAGACGGAAATTTAATTAGCGATCCGGCAGAAATAATGACGGAGTGGAAAAAACATTTTGAAGAATTATTAAATGGTGAGGTGGACCACGAAGCAGTAAACAACTGGACGATTGGTGAAGATGCGATAGTTGAAAGGCAGCTACAGAGGAGAAGGTGGTGACAGTAATACAATAAATGAAAAATAACAGAAGTCCTGGTAAAAATGACATATGCATAGAAATGATCAAGTTTGGTGGAGAACAACTACAAAGAAAAATATATTAGCTACTAGTGCCAGTATGGAAAAAGGAAATAATGCTATCGGAGTAATATGAGCCCTACATATGCCCTCTGCAAAAAAAGGAGACAAACTGAAGTGTGACAACTATATAGGTATAGCCTTACTAGACACGGTATACAAGAGCTTGGCATGAATATTGAGAACTAAACTAAATTGCTACACGGAAAGAATTCTACATGAGTATCAGGCTGGCTTAAGAAAAGACTGATTTACTGTAGACCAAATCTTCTCATTAAAGGAGATACAAACGACTTGTTATGAAGGTAAAGTTCCCCTGCATGTTTTGTTTGTGGATTTTAGACAAGCATATGATAGAGTCGATAGAGTCAAAATCTATAGAGCAATGTAACATTTGGGTATACCAAAGAAACTGATCCGGTTAGTAAAAATGACATTAAATAACTCTAAGTGTGAAATTGCTTGGCAGGGTCACGTATCAGATCAATTTACGGTTGCAAAAAGCTTGAGACAGGGAGATCCTTTATCCACTACATTATTCAACTTAGTGTTAGAAACTAATCAGAAAATGCAACATGAAGGTGGAAGAAACGATCATGAAAAATGAGCACCAGTTCTTGGCATTTGCTGACGATTTAACGATCCTGGCAAAAACCGAGAAAGAATTAAGAAGAGTTGTGAAGAAAATCATCGAAGAAGCACAGACATTCGGATTGGAACTAAATGAAGACAAAATCAAATATATGATCATGGGAGGGACAGAATGGAAAAAAGAAGACTTTAGTGTGAGGTCTGTAAGCGGTAAAAGCTATAGTTTTAAAAGGGTGGACAAGTTTGGATACTTGGGTGTAGTTTTCGATGAAAATGGAAAAGAAAAATGGGAGCTTGAAGCCAGAATAGCAAAAGGAAATAAAAAATTAGGCAGTTTAAGAGCCCTACTGAACTCAAAATACATTTCTAGACAAGGTAATCTCAAAATATTTAAAACATTTATTCAACACACAGTAACATATGCCAGTGAGACATTGATATTAAATAAGAAGAAAGAGGATACTCTGGAAAGATGGAAAAGGAAAATATTAAAACGCTTATTCGGAGGACGTAAGACAGAAGATGGTTGGAAGAGAAGAACCAACAATGAATTAATGGCTTAATATAAAGAATCTACCATTACTAAGTTCGTCAAGTCACAAAGAATCAGACGGTTGTGACATGTGGAAAGAATGGCAGCAAACAGAATGCCCAAACTAGTAATAACCAGAAAACTAATTGGCCCCAAAAGAAAAGGTAGACCTAGAACGAGGAGGATTAGTAAAGTGGAGGAAGACCTTAAACACGTGAAGGTGAGGGACTGGAAAAGAAAAGCACAAAATAGAAGCGAATGGAGAAATATTGTACACCAGGACCTTCAGAGTAGTTAAGAATTTTGTATATACACATTTAAGTTAAAGTTTTGTTTAAAATAATTGTAATTAGTTAATATTAGGATTATGTGGAAAAAATGCCCTAGGCCTTAACGGCCTGTTGTGCGTAAAAATAAAACGACGTGATCATCAACAAACTTGAGCAAACAGTAGATGAGGCTTCTATCGGAGTTATATTTAACTTCTGCAGTTCCCTTCTTAAATCATAAATATGGGAATTAAGATCAGAACACGACGGGGTACCAATGCCGGACGGACTGATAACAAAGTTGCACCCTGGGAGAAATGGCTTCTAAACATGATTGAATTACTGCGTAGGGACATTGGTCAAATGACAGAATATATACGAGGAACAACAAGTAGAAAAATCATTAAAAGAGCTGATCAAATAATGCTAAGCACTGCAAGACACTCGCAATATGATCCAGTAAACATCACAGCCCATCAGTGCCTGGATACATTAAAATAAAAACTCTCCGTTTATTCAGGATGACTAAGGAGGTACAAGGTTAGTAACAGCCGAAAATGTGACAATGCGCTTTTTGAGCATGCCGAGAAGGCGTTCTATCGGAAACTTAATTCCACTGTCGAAAGTGCCAATAAATCATACCCAAGCCAAGAAGACATTCAGGAGTTTTGGGGAAATCAACTTTCCACACCAGCTGCTCTTAACACCAATGCTGGATGGATAGAAGATACGACGCACAGCTGTCAACACTACCGCACAACTGTTTATGAACCCTTCACCACAGAAGAAGTCTCTGATATCATCAAAGAGCTTCATAACTGGAAATCTCCTGGACCAGATGGAGTTCAAAACTTCTGGCTTAAGAAGTTCTGGAGTGCTCATGAGTGCCTGTCAACATTAATTAATCGTGTTATTTCTAATCCGCAGGAAATACCATCATTCCTAACTCAGGGAACAACTTATTTAATACCGAAGGATCAAAATAATACCCAAGATCCAGCCAAATACCGCCCAATTACGTGTCTTCCAACTCTGTATAAATTGGTCACATCCTGTGTAGCCCAGCGTATCTACCAACACTGCGCTCTAAACAATATCATAGAACCTCAACAGAAAGGATGCGCTAAGGGCTCCATGGGTTGCAAAGAACAACTTATTATCGACTCAGTCATTTCTAACCAGGCATACACCAAAAAAAGGAACCTCTTCACTGCCTTTATTGACTATAAGAAAGCCTTTGACTCAGTGCCGCATGAATGGCTGGTAAATATATTAAGAATATATAAAGTCGATGATAATATAGTGACCTTCTTAAGACATATAATGACAGATTGGAAGACTAAAATTCACCTCCAAATACCTGGTGAAAACAATATCGAAACGGAAAATATCGCAATTAACCGCGGCCTATTCCAAGGAGACTCGCTAAGTCCCTTGTGGTTCTGTCTAGCGATGAACCCACTATCCCAGCTATTGAACTCCACTGACTCAGGTTTTAGCATTAAAAACAACAACACTGTAGTGGCGAAGCTTAATCATCTGTTGTATATGGATGATTTGAAACTAATGGCTTCCACTCGAACTCACTTAGATCAAATGCTAAAAACTGTAGAAATTTTTCAAATGATATCAGTATGCACTTTGGTTAGACAAATGTCGTGTATGGGCGAAAATAACATGTATAAATATCTAGGAGTAAAGCAAGCGCGGAAAATTGACCATAAACAAATGAAAATCGAATTAACATCAGAGTTCATACGAAGGGTAAAACAGCTACTCCGCTCACATCTTAATAGTAAAAATTTGTTTAAGGCATTAAACACCTACGCATTTTCCGCGCTTAGCTACTCATTTGGCATTATTAAGTGGACTAAAACGGATATAGAAAGCTCAGAGAAAGTACGAACACACCTCACAAAGGCACAAAAACACCATCCTCGAAGTGCAGTAGAAAGAACGACATTACCACGGTATTTAGGAGGACGAGGACTTATTGATATAAGCGAGCAATTAGATAAACAGATTAATAATTTAAGAACTTATTTTCAGGTACAGGCAGAGACATCTACTCTTCATCGCGCGATTTGCGCAATAGATGACACAACACCGATCAACCTGAGGGAACAAGAAATGCGCATAAACCATCTTACTAAGAACGAAAAAATGCGCATCTGGATGGGAAAACCTCTGCACGGGCGACATCCGAATGAAGTCAGTCAAGACTATGTCGACAATATAGCGTCGAACTATTGGCTGACATCAGGAAAGATGTTCCCTGAAACAGAAGGTTCAATACTCGCCATTCAGGATCAGGTTATACCAACCAAAAATTACCTGAAATATATTGTCAAAGACCCTCAGGTCCAAAACGACAAATGCCGATATGGAAGTCAAGCCAAGAAACGATCCAACATCTTACCGGAGGCTGCCAGGCATTTGCTGCAACTGAATATAAGGAACGGCATGACTCAGTAGGGAAGATCCTCCATCAAGAGATAGCTATTTAAACTGGGACTTCTACAAACAAACCATCTCCATATTATCAATACGTTCCAGAGAGTATGCTTGAGAATGACAACTACAAGCTATACTGGGATCGCACTGTGCTCACAGACCAAACTGTAGCACATAATAGACCAGATCTCGTGCTAGTTAATAAACTAACAAGACAAACAACTCTAATCGATGTGGCGATACCTAACAACAATAATCTGCGTGTTAAGTACAACGAAAAGATCGCCAAGTACAGAGATCTGGAAATACAAATAAGAAGACAATGGAGAATGGAAAGTACCCAGACGATACCTATTATTCTTTCTACCACTGGAGTCATTCCGAAGAACCTCCTAGAAAACATAAAAAAGCTGGGTCTAAATGAACATCTATATAAGGTCATGCAGAAAGCTGTGCTACTTTCGACGTCCAGATGCGTGCGAAAATTTTTAGGAGATACACCGACGTACCAAGTCACCTAGGACTCGATAACATGGAAAGAGTCCCACCAGAGCTCAATCCTTTTGATACCGTAGGTATCTGGGATGAGTGAATTTTCCCCTTAGAGGGAGTGTGAGCCGTATGGCTAAATCTGTAATAATAATAATAATGCCTGTGGGAGTTTTATCAGCTTTTCTATTAGGCGCAGCCCCTGCGCTAGCTAGTATTCTTAGCACCAATACCCAGAGGGTAGCAGGGATACTTGCTGTGGAACAAAAACCAACAACGGGCAGTATGTATAAAATGCAATCCTATGAAAATGGTGAATAATAATTTATGCTTAGGGTCGCTGCCTGGGGATCGCCAGGGCACGTCTGGAGCCGGCGCTAGACGTGACAGCATGCGGGACGTCGGTGGCAGGGTGTTGAGGAGGTGTCATACAATCAGCTACAACTCAACAACAACAACCACAAGTAAGCCAAACAACAACAAGAGCTCCACTCGCTGAAGGTGCTGTGCTGGAACATCAACCGACGTTCACTCAAACGGGACGACCGAGACAGCGCATGAAATGAACTGTGTCTATAAATGAGACATTTTGCGTTTCTATTACAATGTGACGAACCTCGGTCGAGAAACGATCGGTTATCGACAACAATTGTATGCCGAATTTTGCAGGGAGTACCCAGAGATTGAAGTATCTGAACAGCGAATAGCAGATCAATACCGGGTAATTATAAGAAATAATCTTATTCCAGAGGCTAGACGCGATACCATCAGAAGCGAAGTCGAACGGGTTATTTATAACCAAGAGCTAGTTGTGGATCAAGTCCATAATGAAATCCCCAATGAGCAGATTCCTGAGCCCCTTATACAAGAAAATCAACCTATTAATACACAGCAGGACAACAACGAGTTGCACGATAGCCTGGTAAGAGAAATGGCACCTACCGTACAAGAGTTTAATGGTACAAACCCACTTAGCAGACCACCGCTACAAAAATAAACTCTTGTAAAGAAACTAGGTGCGCTGTTACAAATTATGAACACTGAAGTCCTACCCAATTATATAATATTTGCATATGCTGATTTACTGTGCAGCAACAGCAATTGCTAATGTAAGGGGCATTAAGATCAAAACACGCAGAGATATTTGACAAATTACGGAATATATCCAAGGAGTAAGAAGTAGAAAAGTAATTAAACGAGCTGAAGAAATAATTCTGAATACTTCATGACACTCACAACATGATCCAGAAAACTCGCAACACTGCCTAGACACATTAACAAAAACTCTCTGTTTATTCAGGTCGACTAAGGAGACACAAAGTTAGTAACAACCGTAAATGCGACAATATACTTTTTGAGCATGCAGAGAAGGCTTTCTATAGGAAACTGAATTCCACTGTAGAAAATGTAAATAAATTCTACCTAAGCCAAGAAGAAATTCATGAGTTTTGGGGAAACCAACTTTTGATGCCCGCTACTCATAACAACAATGCTGGATGGATTGAAGACACGACGAACAACTGTCAACACTACAGGAATATTCCTTATGAACTTTTCACCACTGAAGAAGTCTCGAACATTATCAAAGAGCTTCATAACTGGAAATCCCCAGGACCAGACGGAGTTCAAATCGTCTGGCTAAAGAAGTTTTGGAGTGTTCATGAACTTTTAACAGTATTTATTAATAATATTATTTCTAATTCACAGGAAATACCATTATTTCTTACTCAGGGAACCATTTGTCTAATACCGAAGGATCAAAATAGCCACCCAAGATCCAGCCAAGTACCGCCCAATTACTTGTCTTCCAACTTTTACAAATTGGTCACATCCTGTGTGGCCCGGCGTATCTACCAACTCTGGCCTCTGAACAATATCATAGAGCCTTAACAGAAAGGATGTGCTAAGGGCTCCATGGGCTGCAAATAACAACTTATTATCAACTCAGTCATTTCTAACCAGGCAGACACCAACAAAAGAAACCTTTTTACTTCCTTTATTGACTAAAAGAAGACTTTTGATTCAGTGCCGCATGAATGGCTTATAGATATATTGAAAATATATAAAGTCGATGATAATGTCGTGATCTTTTTGAAGTATATAATGGTAGAGTGGAAAATTAAAATTCCCCTTCAAATACCTGGTGAAACCAATATCGAAACTGAAGATATACCAAGATACTTTACTTCGTTTACTGCTCTAAATGATATTTTATGGAACTGTAAAAGTTGATTCTGCTTTCAATAGGAGCTTCATTCACTGCTCGTTATAGTTTATTGATGGACAGGTCTGTTCTAGTTGAGTATCATGCTGGTATCTATCTGCTATTCTGAATACTTTTGTGACAATACCATATGGCCTAATCTTTTTGTTAGAGTTGTTTTAGCAACTCTTGAGTGCAGGGATAATGGTATTCTCCCAAGATATCTTTTTACCCTCAGCTTTTACTGGTAATCCCGCATTAGTTTTATGCGGATTTTTTGTAGACCATGTCCCAGCAGCCATTTTCCCTCTTTCTTCATCCTTCTTTGTTGAGCTCCAGAGAAGCATTTTGTGATACTTTGCACAGTAGAATCTGTTTTTCTCGGAACTTTGTTGCTGAGTATTAGGGATAGATACAGCTCTTAGATATTTCCCATCGTCTATGTTATATTTTTTTGTCTTGCTGTGCATAATAATTGTTCCCACGAGTTGGGACGAAATATTGACAGACGCGCATCCCCCAGAGTTCTCAAAAATTGCTAAAAGTTAGCGTTTTTCAGACTTGTACTTACCAGAGGTATGATATAAGTTAAACAACACAATAACAACGTGGCCAATCCACACTGTATTAAAATTTGCCACGAGCACATTTCTTCTAATATTTCAAATCCTCTAAAACAAGAAATCAAACATAAATTATACAATTTGTATTTCGACACTTTACTATTTACAAGAATATTAGACTAATAGTAATAATTTGGATAAAAGCTGAAATAATCATTAAGTTATTTTATATGTATCATCTGTATACAAGATTATAAAATATTTATTAATATAATATCAAATATTGTATTATTACCTGTATATCCTTTGCAATTCGTTTACACATTTAACTAATCGAATTTCTTTAATAAGGAAAATATTTCTTATTGTTTGATTTTCATCAATATCTTTATCTACGTATTTGAATGCTTCATTTACAATCATTGTTTGGCTAATTAAATGAATAAGAGAACCAGTTAAAGCGGTATCAATGGCTAAAAAAGTCGTTTTATAATCAAATACGATATGTTAATAGATAACATATTATATAAAATTATACAGAATCCCAAACGATTTAAAAAACGCATCTCTACTTATCTATATTTATTTAGGGGAACACGTTTTCCCGCTATTTTAGACTCTGATACTGTCAGTCCTAAACAAAGATAAGCATCTTAATACTTTCAATTGGTACTGGGGTTCATGCAAGTTATCGAAGTGAAGCCAAAATGATATTTCCATATAAGACTTTGTGAAAAAACATATTTTAAATGAATATATCGTTGAATATCACTCAGACAAGAAAAAGTATTTAAGGTATACTTAATACAAGATGAAAGTATATAAAATCATCACCAAAGATATTTTAATCAATATCTGAAACAATTTTGAGAAAATAATATTAAAAAACGGAATGTGGCAGAACTTAGACGGCTGAACCAAACAACACAACCCAACAACACGGTCAATATAATAAAGAAACGCAAGCTGGAAAACTTCGGTCACATTATGAGACACCCTGAAAAATATGATCTTTTACATCTGATCATTCAGGGAAAGATCCAAGGTAATCGTGGTCCTGGTAGAAGAAGAACATTATGGCTAAAAAATCTAAGTCAATGGTACGGAAAATCAACTACATCGTTATTTAGAGCTGCTGTCAATAAAGTCACGATAGCGAATATGGTAGCCAACATGATATCCAACGATCGATAACGGTCATGGCACTGGAAGAAAAAGAAGAGGGATGTGGCACGCACGGAGCGATGGTTTTTAATTTAATTTATTTGATATGATTTCATTTGATTGGATTCCAATCGATTCGATCCAAATGGATTCGATTTGGATTAATTTGATTTGATTACAATCGATTCGGTTCGATTTCAATAAATTCGATTCGATTCCAATCGACACTATTTCAGTGGATTCGATTGGATCCAAGTCGGTTCCAATCGATTCGATTAAATTCATGTCAGTTCCAATCGATTCGATCCAAATCGACCCTCATCATCATCATCATCATTCCTCAACCTCTTGCATCCACTGTTGGATATAGGTCTCCTCCATGTTCTTTCACTGTTCTCTATCTTGCGCATTCTGTATCCAATTTCCGACTGTTTTTCTCAAGTCGTCCATCCATCTTTTTGGTGGTCTGCCTCGGTGTCTTTTGTCTTCTCTAGGTCTCCATTCTATGAGTCTTTTGGTCCACCTATTATCATTTAAACGTGCTATATGTCCAGCCCATGTCCATTTGGCTTGTGCAATTTTTCCTATGACATCTGTCACTTTAGTCCTCTCTCTCACTATCCTATTTGGTACCATATCTCTTCTAGTTATTCCCAACATTGCTCTTTCCATTTTTCTTTGGGTTACTCTCAATTTATTTGCAGAATGTTTGGTTAAAGTTATTGTTTCGGAACCATATGTTATTACTGGCAGTATGCATTGGTTGTAAACCTTTTTCTTCAAGCAAATCGGTAGCGTTCCTTTTAGAATATCTCGCATCTTGCCAAATGCTGCCCATCCCAAGCCTATGCGACGCTGGATCTCACAAGTTTGATTGTCTTTTCCTATTCTAATTTCATGCCCTAAATAGATATAGCTAAAGACCTGATGTACTTCGTTCCCATCTACCCTCATAACATCACTTGGAACTAAATTGGTCATGTATTTTGTTTTTTCAAAGTTTATGTTCAGGCCTATTTGTTCTATTGCCTGTTTTAGTTCTTCCATCATTTTGTGAGCTTCATTTAAACTCTCGGCTATAATGACAATATCATCTGCAAAACGCAAGTGGCTTAAGTATTCACCATCAATATTTATTCCCCTTTTAGCCCAATCTAGTTTTTTAAAGGCATATTCCAGAGCTGCAGTGAATAGTTGGGGGGAGATGGTGTCGCCCTGTCTAATTCCTCGCTCAATTCTATATTTATCGGTAAAGTCATGGAGTTTAACAGATGCTGTTGCGTTGTTGTATATATGTTTTATCAAATTTGTATATCTATAGTCTACTCGGCTTTGTTCTAATGCTCCTAATACTGCCGGTAATTCCACGGTATCAAAAGCTTTCTTGAAGTCTATGAAAATTAACGTGAGTGGTTTATTATATTCAACACATTTTTCAATTAGTATTTTAAGTGCTTGTAGGTGGTCATTTGTTCCATAACCTTTCCTAAACCCAGCTTGCTCCTTAGACTGATAGAAATCTAATTTTCGTTCTTCCAAACCTCCTTTCGTCCAAATCGACCCTATTCCACTCCAATTAATTTGATACCAATCGATTCGTTTCGATTCCAATCGATTTGATTTAATTCAATTAGATTCCAATCGATTCGATACCAATCGATTCTATTCCGATCGAATTGATTCCAATCGATTCGATTAGATTCCAATCAATTCGATTTCAATCGATTCCGTTCAATTCGATTCAATTCGATTCAATTCGAGTCGATACCAATCGATTTGATTCGATTCAATTCAATTCGATTTGTTTTGGCAACATGGCAGAGTACATCGCACACGTTAAAAATGCTGTAATAAATAAAATTTGTCTAAAGTGTTCAAAAAAACTTATAAGAGCTTTAACTAGTATAAAACGCAATAGTTTTTATCATCCTAGTTGTGCAAAATATTTAAATCATGTGAAATTTATAAATAAAAATTACATTGTTTGTTGTGAAGTAGAGGATATATCTAAAATTGAGCGATGATTTACTAGATACGATTCAGCAGGTTTCGATTAACAATAAGATAGACATAAAAATATTTAATTATAGTAATAAACAAAAAGACCTTATTATTAATGTCTGCAATAAAGGTGTTAACAGACCATATCAACTTTTTGTATCATCAAAAAAGGAAATCTCATGTTTATCAATGAAGATAAAAAACCTGTGGATAAACAAGTATGGAGTCTTATGTAATTAGCGATTTCTCTCATCAATCAGACTCAGGTGGGCAAGGCGTCGCAATATTTGTAAAAAATACAATTTTCGTTACGACAAAGATTTGGTCTTAAAATTAATGGAAAGAAAACAAAATAATGGTAATCACGAAAAAGAATACTCCAAACATAAATATATTAATAGATGATATACTATTTAAACAAGTTAAAAAGTTTAAATATCTAGGATATTGGATATATGTTACCATGACCAAGAAGTAAAATGTTAAACAAAATAGGCCAGAAACGTATTTCTAAATATTAAAAAAATTTTCACCAACCGAGATCTTGGTACAACTCACGATATCTCATAATAAAATGCTATATACACTTCATCTAATTTATATAACGATTCACGTCATCGGCGTCATAGCCTTACATGATACCAACACAAAATATTTAGGGTGTAGGTGTGTTCTTTTTTAGAATCACTTTACCGAGTACACTGACATTACAGCCACTAGACATATTTTATTATATACGCGTAGAAATAATATTTAAAAATTTCTATTAATGTTAACTTAAAGAAATACACAATAATATGTTTCATTTAATTTGTATAAATGCATTATAAAGCGTTTTTATCAAGAACATATTTGTTCGGAACACACTGTAAGTGTAATCGAACAAAGCTAAAATTTTGGCATAAATTGGTAACACTTATTTGACAGTTGCGGTGTTGACACTTTTTGTACTTCATTATTTTGAATTTTAAAGTGAATATCTCTTGTTTTATATTTTTAACTATTTAATAAAATCTGTTCTTTTTAGAACAAAATTAGTGTGTTTTATTTCAAAAATGTCACGTAAGAATTTAAATAGTCGTTGTAAAGAGATGGTAATACTTTTGCAATAATTATGTAATCTATTTGATTTAAAATGGAGTCAGGATTTTTTTATACTTTGGCAACTATGTCAACTTTGATCTCTGACGTAGATAATGACGTAAGTCGTTATCTAAATTAGATGAAGTATAGGTACATAAGTATTCTACTACTACACAGCATGAAAGTCTGTATGCTGACAATTATCTCGTTATGACGCAACGCCTGGAAAAATTTGAGATGTGGATAATCCGCCACATTCTAAAAATTCTATTGGATGGATAGATGGATAGTTTATTTGACTGTAAGTTACAACAAGGTGTACAGCAAGTCAAAAGTATAATTGTAAATATTAAACATTACAAAAAATGGAAACAGTACGTTAAAAATATTTAAAACATTTAAAATACATAAAATCGTACAATATAGAAATCGTTATCTAATTAAAATAATATTAAACCATGGACATGCACCAATCATGTTAGAAATGAAGACATTTTCAGACGTGTGAATTAAGACCTGAACTTGTACAGATTATTAAAAAATGGAAAACATTGGAGAAATATTCAGACACGGTAGATATATCTTCCTTTAACTAATAATGAAACAAAAAAATAGAAGGAGAGCGTAGTTCTGACAGATGACAAATGACCTGGCTGCGCAACATGAAGGATTGGACAGAACTAGACCTCAAAACCCTCCATTACAGACGGCATCTAAAGAAGATGTCAAGTCACTGTTGTTAAGATTTCCTTAGCAATTGTTTTTCTTAAAAAAAACGTTTTTTTTTCAAAGCTGTTTGTTGGTATAACTTGTCGCAATGAGCTGTGCGGCCTAGTAAGCCAATATCATAGCCACTGAGCTACCATGAGTACTGAGAGATCATGGAAGGTACACTACTCGTTACAACATATCGTTTGATTTTCAAATTGAATCGGTTACTAGGAATTTTCTCAATTTTAATTTTTGTAATAATTTACGAAACTTCTGAGTTGGTTGATTTTTGACATAAAGCAGTTGAACTGGTATTATTTTACTTCAAAATAAAAAAAAATATGTTTGAGAAATTAAATGTTTTTAAAACAGTTTCTAATAGTCTAAGATTCACTGCAAGATTACTAAAAACTCACATTTTTAAATACACTGTAAATATATAAGAATACATCGATAACAGGTTGCCAGTCAAAAAATCGCCGCAAATAGTTTTAATTCAATTTATCTATTAAAAACGTGAGGTATCAAAGATAAAGATCCCCTGGAGAAGATGGTATACCCCTAAGCTATTCAAATATGGAGCAAACCATATTTGAATATTATTATTATATATATTATATATTATATATTATATATATATATATATATATATATATATATATTATATATATATATATATATATTATAACACTTATTCACAAGAAAGGGAATATGTGACAACTATCGAGGCATTACCCATCTAAATACGGCTTACAAAGTACTAGCCTATATACTTTATGATCGATTACTAGTAGATACTGAAGAAAAAATAGGCAAATACCAATATGGATTCCGAAAAGAAAGGTCAACAATTGATCAGATTTTCCTTCTCAGACAAACCTTAGAAAACACATATGAATATGGAATTGATACACATCACCTCTTCATAGATTTTAAAAGTGCTTATGACAGTGTAGACAGAAGCGCACTTAATGACAAGAATGTCATGGCAGAACTAGATATTCCGTTGCATCTAATAACATTGGTAAAGGTAACTCTTTCGAAAGTTGAGTGCAAAGTCAAGGTACAAAACAGAGTCTCAAGGTCTTTTTAAATACATACTGGATTACGTCAGGGAGACAGTCTATCGTGTCTATTGTTTAACATCGAGCTAGAAAGAGCCATAGAGAAATAGGACATAACAACCCGAGGTACGATGATCAATAGAAGTCTACAGATATTGGCCTACGCAGATGACATTGACATAGTAACACGGACAAAACGAGACCTGATACAGGCTTTTGAACATTAGAAAAGCCGCGAAGACAATGGGACTGCAGGTGAACGTATCCAAAACAAAATACATGAAGGTCACGAACAGCACACAAATAGCGGCACCACAAGATCTGGTGACAAAAGCACACATATTCGAAGGGGTCTCGGAGTTTATATATCTTGGAACACAACTAAATAACAGGAACATAGTAAGCGTAGAAATTATGAGAAGAATATACCTGGCGAACAGAGCTTACTTTGGACTAAAGCAGTTCTTAATATAACACATAATTAGCAGAAAAACCAAGATACTAATATATGAAACTCTTATTAAACCTGTCCTGACATACGCGTCAGAGACATGGACTATGATAAAAAGTGACGAAGAACTGTTAGGCCGCTTTGAAAGACGAATACTTAGACACATATACGGAGGAGTACAAGAAAGCGGGATATGGCGCAGGCGCAACAATTTTGAGTTGTATCGATGCTATAAAAAATGCAACATCGTCCGGTCTATTAAAATTAATAGACTAAGGTGGCTAGGATACCTTGAAAGAATGGACACTGGAGACCCCCAAAGACAGATATTCTATCAAGAGCCAGTAGGAACCAGGAAGAGAGGCAGGCCAAGATCTACATTCAAAACTCAAGTCGAAGATGACTTGAGGAATCTAGGGGTCAGAAATTGGAAAGCCAGGGCGAAAGATAGGGGGGAATGGAGACTAATTCTTGAACAGGCCAAGGCCCACCTAGGGTTGTAGAGCCAAAGATGATTATGATCAAAGATAAAGTAAAATAGACTTATTACGCAACGACACTGGTTTGACATATGTATATCAAAGAATATAGACGCATATATAGACGCATACATAGACACATATATAGACGCATATATAGACGTGTATATTATTAATACTATCGACGCATGCTTTCAAAACTCACACAACTAACACTAGCCATGTCAAACCAGTGGCGTTGCACGCTAGCTGTCTTTTACTTTATCTTTATTACCTCACATTTTAAACAGCTGGCAACGTGGCAACCCTAATTTGTTATTATTTTTTCATGTAAGTCATAAACATCGTATTTTATTTAAACAATATCATCATCATCTTGGTGCTACAGGCCTTAGAGAGCCTAGACCTTTTCAAGTTTCTACGCCATGCTGTTCTGTCCCTTGCTTGCATTTTCCAGTTGCCGACTCCGATCTTCTCTTTAAACAATAAATGAACGAAATTTTTGTTCAAAAATTAATTTCCATTAATTAAATTATTGATTAATTAGCTTTAATTTATACAAAAAACATACATATACGTAATGATCAGCGTATTTTATTTAAATAATAAATGAACGAAATTTTTTATTTAAAAATTAATTACCATTAATTAAATTAAAACTATTTGCGGCCACTTTTTACTGGCAACCTGTTATCAATGTGTTCTCCTATTCTTAAATTTGTGCAAAATTTTGTTCTGGTTCTTATTTCTTCTTTGTTGCTTGAATATAATTTTTGTTGTTGGTGTATATTCCACTGTCTACTTCTTACTGGTGCATGTGGGGTGTGTGTTATTTTTTTTTTGTTCTTTGAGGCATACTCTGTAATTGTCAGTGTGGGCTTCGCCACAGTTTGTGGATTTTGGATCAGTGTTTCTGTCCTTTGTGCATTTGCTGCTGGATGTGTTCTTTGTCGTATTTGACGCATTTAGTTCCACAGTGGCACGATTTGGATTCACGGTAGTGATCTTTGCAATTATAGCACTGCATAACTTCTTTGCTTGTTCTTAGTTCTTCTTCTACGTGTATTTTCATCTAGCAGAGATTTGTTATGCTTCTTAGTTTTTCTGTTTCTTCTTCTTTTATTGTGACCAGGAACAGTGGCAGGACTTTTTGGTTTTTCTTTTTAAAAATCATTTTTGAGACTTTAATTACCTCAATACCTTCTTCTTTGAGTTCTTGATGGATTTTTGTTGTTTTTGTAGTTTCGTGTAATCCTCTAATTACAAATATTGTTCTTCTCTCTTGGTATATTCGGTATGCAATGTATTCAATAGGGTTCTATTGACTGTACTATTCCAGTATCTTGACCATTGAAAGATCATAGCATTCTCTGTGACTCGTCTGTATAATTATAGATCTTCAGGATTTAGCGAATTTGTTCGCCGATCATATTCCTTTTTGTGCAGCTTTTTGCAGGATTTCCTGGGTTTTACAAACGTTTTGATGATGATTGTTCTTTTCCATTTGTTGCATCTTTTGTCTCTACACGTGGTTTGGTATGTTCATTTTTGATTTAACTTTTTTGCATTCTTTTCGATTTCATCGTGATGTTCTTTTTCTTATCTCTTTTTTAGCATACGTCTGGGTACGCAAGTATCTTCTTTTCGCTTCTATATTTCTTGTATCTGTTTAGCAACATTGGTCGTTTTTGTTTTGGTTTTTCTACTTCTGTATTCTTTTTTTTAAGTTGACAGTTTCGTTTATTTTTTCCTTTTTAAATTTGGTGAATTGTCCAATCAGCATTATCGTTATTTTTTGTTTGTATATGACATCGTCTACTGGTATTGGGTCTTCCCAGTTCTTGGGTTTTTAATTGTTTTTCTGTCATTTTTTTATTTTGTTTCTGTTTTTCAGTTTGTATTGGTTCATTATTTCCTATTGCTAGCGGCTTTTGTAATGCTGCTATCATATCTGATCATTCGAATACCTTGTGGGTATTTTTTTTTGTTACTAAGTCTACGTTATTTACATTTACACTTATTTGATCTTCACTGTCACTATGGACAATGTCGAAGGATATATCACTATAACTAGTATTTATCATGTATAATTAATTAAATAATAATTATCTACTGTAATATTATACTACTAAACGAATCTTTAGAATTTGTTTCTTGTAAGAAGTCAGTATTACTGATATTTATTTTATTGTCAACTGTTTGGTCAGATGGACCTGATTTTTTTACTGATGTTTTAAACAAACTCTAATTGTATTATTTAATGTATTTACATCATCTGAAGGGCCTATTTCTAATTTATTCCTATTTTAGTTTATTACGTCTATATAACTTGATTCATTGTCTTCTATTTCTTTTAGTCAACCATTTACCGTAAAGTCAAGCAGATGGTCGTAAATAATATAGTCTACAAATTCATTTGATTCGTTTTTTTTCATTTTATGTACTTACTTTAGTGGTCATCTGATAACTAAGATGCTCGTTTTTAGGCCCAAGGCCTTGCGTCTAAATACTTTGATAGTTTTTTGACATTATCTTTGAAATATGATGAAAAATGAATACTTACTTATAAACATTTGCAGTAGTAAAGTTCTAGGAATGACAGGAAAAATACTTAACCAGACATGACCGTCTAATGAAGTATCAAATGGCAAATACACTTCAAAGGAGTTTTTTCTGTACAAGGATGTTTTGTTTAAGTACGGATTAAATTTCTCATATAACTCAGCTGCACTATCAGCAATGATCCAAACTATAATTGTTTCCAGACATATTACAACTAGAAATAAATAAAGGGCGCAACACAACATTCTAGCATAAAATAATACTTTCTTGCGGTATAACTGAAGGTTGTCACTAGAAAAAAAGAAAAAGTCGATCTTATTATTATATAAAACTGTAGTATATTGGAACGTTCTTAACAGATATATATATATATATATATATATATATATATATATATAATATATATATATATAATATATATATATATATATATAATATATATATATATATATATATATATATATATATATATATATATATATTATATTGTTATGGTTTAGATAATGGTTTTTTTAATTTAGTAGAAAGTAGGCAGATAGGAGAATAGATAATATTAGTATATTAGATTAAAACAGTAGAGGAATTCTCATAAACGATAAATGCTAATAGCAGAAAGATAGCAATTTTAGAATATACGGTTAAAGTCTTTTGTTTACAAAGAAATTGGACAAAGAATTAGAAAGTTTTGCCGTCAGGAATAAGTATACAATAACCAAAGTAGTACTAGCTGTATTATTTCTTGAAACTTGAAAACAAAGAAAAGATCTTATTTATGTGAAATTTGGAAATACCAAAGTTATGTGATATCAGAATAGCATTGAATTTGACAATTGAAATTGAAGTGAAGGAAGTCATGTTTTGCCCGGGAAAAGGAAGATTACTGTGATTTAAATGTCGGAAGAAGCAAGTTGTTTTTGTTCCACATTATGTAGTGCAAGTTAGCAGAGCTCTTGTCAAACAATAATTGCGAAAGGTGTTTGGTGTCTGTGGAACAAGCCTGAAGGATTGGTAACAGTGTACAATAAAAATACATCCTGTAATAAACAAACAGGTATTATTTGGTACTAGTCGACTAAGTGAAAATTCCTACGACTAGAAAGAAATTCTGTTTCTGTGAGATAGGAGTTTGGTCCAGGAGCGTTTGAAGAGACTGTTGCGGCGATAGTGTGTGCGAGAGACGTTGATAAGCAGAGGAGATAGCAGGCATGTATGAATTCACTAATCACTGCACTGTCACTACTGCAGTGATTAGTGAACAGTGTAGTAGTGTCTGGGGGCTCGGGAGACTGAGACCTCGGAAGCTCTGAGGAAGGCATCAGAGAGGATGCCGAATGCTCGGAAAAATGCATATCGACGCGGTTCAACCCGGAAGACTGGTGAGTTTAATATTAAATTTTGTAATAATATTAATCTTAGCTCTAGGTTTCATTGTACTAACCGCGGAAATCTTTCTGATCAAATATATATATATATATATATATATATATATATATATATATATATATATATATATATATATATATTAAACCAAAATTGTTAATTGCAAAAGATTTTTTTAATGTTACACAGTAATATTTAATCTTAAATAAAATAGTTTCTAAAATAAAAATTTCAGGTGAATATAACAGGTACCTTTTTTTTGAAAACACTGGATTGATTTGTTTCCAAATCTGTGACAAGTGCTTATATTCATTTCTATCATCAATATTAAGTTTCAAACCCAAACAAAAAGCGTCTGCATAGTTGATAGCAATAATTCCAAAACACGTAAATCCAAAGTCATCTCGTCTAATAATAACTTTAACTTCCTCCAGCTTTACTTTCGTTAACCAATACATTGCAAGTCGACAAGACAAAATGGTGTCAAATAACGCCATAACTATGAAAATCATCAGAGATTTAAACTCTCCGTCATATTTATCAAACACATTCATCCAACTGAGAAGATTTAAGAACCATGAACATAAAGAAAGCATAATAATTGATAAAAGGAGATAAATGTATCTATTTGGAGATTTTGTGGGAGGTTTTAAACCGAGAAAAAACATGTAGTTATCTAACCAAGAAAAGAAGTCACTGGGAACATATTTCTCAAATCGATAAATTATGTCATTAACAACCATTTTGATATCACGAGAAAGAAACTGTTACAGAGAGATATTATTGTTTTTTTAAATTCATTTCATGTAAGTAATCGATTTCATAATTAATAACTGTACCTACTTATCAAGTTAAGTATCTTCATAGTAATATGATTTATAAAGAAACTGCTTTTAAAATATAGTGGCTTGCAGTATAGGGTGATTTTCTAAATTATTCCATAGCATTTTAACTCAAGAGTAGACTTCATTTGTAAAATGTTTTAAACTTGTGTTTTTGCAATAAAATAAATATTGAGAAATCAGAAAGATAAAAAGTTCTAAAAATATTTATTGATATTGGCTTTAAATTGGTTTTGTCTTCAAGAAGACTAAAAATATTCTTTTTGTGTAAATTTTATTGTATTCATTTACGCTGATTTATAAGATAACGGCAAATTTTGATAATTGTTTTTATTCTTCTTTGAATATTTTTTGAATAAAGAATACAATTTTTTGTAATATACTATTTTTATTATTATCCTTTTTCTCTATGCCGATAAAGGACAACTAGGAAATCTTTGGACCCACACAACATAGGTTAATATAAGGAGAGTTTTCACCCTGAGAACAGTTATGTTTTTTGATTTTCTGATGTTTATATATATATATATATATATATATATATATATATATATATATATATATATATATATATATATATATATAAGTATAGTAAACTCTTAAATATTGGGGAAATCTGCAAGAAAAACTCTAATGTGTATCAATCGTTTCGCCGAACGTTTTCGCCAAAGAGAATTAATTTGGCTTCTTCACGGCCGAAAGGGAATAAATTATAATTAGCTACCATATATTATCTATTAAAAAACATTATTTATCTTACCGTAACTTTTAGAAATGTCGAGTTAGGATGTTAAAAAACTTAGCTAGTAAACTTTCCTACGAAGGAAAGGTCAGTGATTTTCTGTTCAGAATTGAAAATTTTGTAACTGTGAATGAATTTTGTTGACGTTATTGTCGTTACCATTTCAACTCAAGAGTGAACTTCATTTGTAAAATGTTTTAAACTTTTGTTTTTGCAATAAAATAAATATTGAGAAATCAGAAAGATAAAAAGTTCTAAACAATACATAATTGTTTACTTAAACTTATTCGCTGAAAATTGTACAATGGTAATTCACTCTATAAAATATTGCGGTTACCATAACTCCCAAATAAATTAAAATCAAAAAAATGTCATTTATTTAAATTGGATATGTTATCAAAATTTAAATTTTTAATCTTGTTGTAAGTATTGAAATATTCATTTTGTTTACATATAATAATTATAATAAATTTACAGTTTTCTCCTGAAGAAGTCACAAAATCGTGACGAAATATTGAGAAATAACAAATAGAGTTTCATTTCATATATACTGTTATATATATATATATATATATATATATATATATATATATATATATATATATATATTTAATTTTTATATTTTTATTAGACATTTGACACCAGGATACATGTAAGATATATCTTGACGGTCCCATACTTGATTAGGTACACAGGAACGTTTCCTCTTGTGTACATCTACACCTCTTCCTGAATTTTTTTTGATGATTTTGATAATAATCTTATATAACTAATAGTTTTATTAAAGGAATAAGACAGTATCCATCATTATAATTTACCTAAATGTCCTATCCAAATAAAAGATTACCTCGATATTAGGAGAACAGGGAACAATCTTCCCCCTAGGGTTCTACCAAGGCATTAATTTATATAAAACACAACAACACTAGGTCACGAAGAGGGGGAAGTTATGCAAAAATGTTTAAAACAAAAGTAACAAGATTAACTAAAAAATTTTAGAGAATTATAATGATAATTTGATGTCTTTTAAAAATTTAATTAAAGAGTTGTAAACATCTACAGAGTCAAGTGATAATAATAAATATAGTATGTTTCAAGGAGCTTGTATTTTATATTTTAATTTTTAAAAATATATGATCTAAATCACTTTCCTCTCCACAATGCTCACATTTGTCATCATCCAAAACCTGTATTTTACATAAGTGTTTTGGGTAACATGTGTGCCAGAATCATATTCTAATAATTGAAAATTATGTGCCTCCTGGAAGCTCGACAAGACTTGTACCAAGGAAATTTAGGAATATCTGGCTGAATTAACGAGTATTTCTTTCACTGGTAGCTCTACTCTCGAAGCAATGTTGACTTGCAAAAAATAAAATTATCAGAAAGTGTTACTTTATATAGAATACCAGTATCAGTTGAAATGCTTTCTTTGGCTAATAAGTCGACATATTCATTATGTTCAAATCCTGCATGTGCTTTAATCCAGAGAAAATGTACAATTGATTCCTTTGATTCCTTTTGTGATACATGGTATACAGCCAACTACAGGAACTTAGTTTCCTTGCGCATCCTTGTAAATACCTTCTACTTTGTTCCGTTTTGGTCAAGATCTATCATTGTTAATTGATAATAATAGGTATTATTAGTAATGTACAATATTTATTAATTACTGTATTATTATTGTATTAATTATTAATATAATATATTACTGTCTTACTAATCGCTTAATGATACCTGAATCGTCGGTCCCAAGTTGCAGAATGACGCAATTCATGTATCACTTTGCCCATGTAATTTTTTTAATCAGAGGTAAATGGCACTTTTAAAGGCGTTTACAATTAACAAAAATAGTTATTACTTATAATAGGTAGAAACAAAGTAAAGCTGCTAGGTAAATTAAACTAACAGAAAGCACTCTACTTCTGTTTTTTTTAATTGCCTATCCGCTCCGGATATTATCGATCCGCATCTTCTTCTTCTTTCAGTGCCCTGTCCGATTATCGAACGTTGGCGATCATATTGGCAATAATAACCTTATTCACAGCGGCTCCAAATAAATTAGCGGTGGTTTCTTGATACCATTCTCGGAGATTTCGTAGCCAGGATGTTCTCCGTCGGCCTGGGCCTCTCCTTCCGTCCACCTTACCCTGTATTATGATGTGTAGAAGGTTATTCCTTTCTGGATGTCTTATTACATGACCGAAATATTGTAACTTCCGAATTTTTATCGTTTTTGTTATTTCTGTGCTCTTTTTCATTCGATGTAAAACTATTTCATTTCTTATTCGATCTTATCGAACTTATCCGCAATACTCCTCGATAAATCTACATCTCAAAGGCCTCTAATTTTTTCATTATTGTCTCTGTAAGGGTCCACCTCTCCATACCATACAGCAATGTGGAGAATATGTAGCAGCGTATTAATCTGATTTTAAGGTTTAACGTAATATCTGTATTAATTAGAATTTTCTTTAATTTATAGAAGGCGGCTCTGGCTTTTTCAATGCGTATTCTTATTTCTTTATTTATATCCCAGTTATCGTTAACGTTTGCACCCAAGTAGGTAATATTGTGGACTCTTTCTAACTCTATTCCATACGCTCTGATGTTCGTTGGTTGTAACTCTTTTGGCTGTAGCATGGCTATTCTAATTTTACTTGCAGCTATTCGAAATAATCCGTTTTTAGACCGATCAAACCACTTTCTCAGGTTTTGAAGACAAGGTATTCTTCTTCTGACTGGCCCTCCTTATTTTCCTGCCCTGAAAAACGAGTTGCAACAACATATTTCTCATAACATGGCTAAGATATTCTATTTGCGCTCTTTTATTGTGGTAATAATCTTGCATTCCTTGTCCATTCTACGTAGAACTTTAACATGTAGTTTTTAAGGTGTTGGATAATTCATTATAGATTATTTCACTTCAAACAACGTTAAACTGATAGCATATTAAATAAATCGTTTTCCTTTTAAAACAACAATGTATGTCGGAAAGTACTAAATGCCCTGTATAATTCACATTACTGCACTTTAATTTGCTATAGAAATGATAGGATGATAAATGGTTGTTTTTTAAAGACAGGTAGTCATAAAATAATAATATGTAGGATCTATTTCATAATAATTACAAAATTAGACATACTCTTATTTATAGGGATAATAAATTGGTATTAGAAGTAATGTGTAGCTTAACCTTAAAATCAATTGATTTTTTTAATAGATGTGTTTTGAAAGAAAAACTCAACGTTTATATTTTCTATTTTAAAAGATACATTATATATATATATATATATATATATATATATATATATATATATATATATATATATATATATATATATATATATATATAAAAGATTGGTCACAGATTATACCACAATTTTTGGGGGTAAAAATAAGTCGATTTGGCCTAACTTAACGATGTGCAAAAGTCCACCCAGAAGAAGTTACGGGGTTTTAAAGTTATAAAATAAAACCGAATTTTTTAATATTGTTCCAAAACTTATTTAAAATTGGTAAAGAAATAATAAATAAGACTTACTCACAATCAATTTAATTTAACTATCAGACGACCGGTTTCGCTTTCTACAATATGCAAAGCATCTTCAGGTCTCGATACAAAGTTAAACAAATGCTGAAATGATAAAAACCCATATTAGGGTGTTGTCTAATAAAGATAAATTAGATGTTATAAATTACAATAATTATGCCAATATTACATGTCTGTGGTTTTATTTAAATGATTGAGTTAAATAAAAGGTATAAAAATTTTTTAAGAAGGTTAAAAAGACAAGGTAAGGCCCACAAATTGTTATAAAATCTCTTCTATTGTAATAAATTAATAAATGAGCAAATAAATAAATAAAATAAAAATTACTTACATGCCGGTACTCTATTAATAGATGGATGGTAGAACATGTTTGAAACTACTTTATATTGGAATAGTCCAATAATTAACTCATTGCCAATAGAACTCTATCAAAGTAATTTGATAACTACAAGTTTGGAAATAATTGCACATCCACACAATTTTTACATCTACACTTATTCATTGTCATAAAATATCACCTTCATAAAACAATTACTCAATAAATAACACACATTTCAAAAATATATCTCTGGAATAAGTATAAATAACTTTTAATAACACAATAGTATATTACACCACTTACATATAACAAACAATCTCACACATATCTCAAATTCATTGGATCAAATCTATCTCCTCAAGAACTTCCCGTTTACTGTCAAACAACTGCAATAATAGTATTGAGTTCTCCATTTAACAATATAAAGTAGTTTCAAACATGTTCTACTATCCATCTATTAATAGAGTACCGGCATGTAAGTAATTTTTATTTTATTTATTTATTTGCTCATTTATTAATTTATTACAATAGAAGAGATTTAATAACAATTTGTGGGCCTTACCTTGTCTTTTTAACCTTCTTAAAAAATTTTTATACCTTTTATTCAACTCAATCATTTAAATAAAACCACAGACATGTAATATTGGCATAATTATTGTAATTTATAACATCTAATTTATCTTTATTAGACAACACCCTAATATGGGTTTTTATCATTTCAGCATTTGTTTAACTTTGTATCGAGACCTGAAGATGCTTTGCATATTGTAGAAAGCGAAACCGGTTGTCTGATAGGTAAATTAAATTGATTGTGAGTAAGTCTTATTTATTATTTCTTTACCTATTTGAAATGAACTCACACAAGCAACACATTCATGATTTATTTAAAATTATTTAGGAAAATGGTCAATGTAATCGGGGGGAGGAAAAATGTTTCTTGATTGTTATAGATTTTAGGGCGGTCTTCAAACCTTCCCCTCTCCCAATATTTTTGTATTATATGTCATTAAAAACCGGACGTTAATAGAATGAACATTACACATGCTATTTTACAACCTTTTTGTGTTTTAGTATTTGTTAGTAAAATTAAAAATTTAGAAGATACCGCCACTTTTTTAAATATCACGCTATTAAAAACAATAATATTATAATAGATATCAAGCTCTTTATTCGAGTAGGTAGGTAAATTGTTAATGTGTTCTCTATCTGGATACTGATTTGACAGAAATTCTGAACGACAGTTTAGTGTGAATGAATTAAATTGAAATAAACAATTACAGTATTTCGGAAATGGCAGAATAACAATTTAATTTAAATTTTAACACATTCGACGCCATGGGGGTTACCGACGAATGAGTTTGGAATTTTTTTATTTTATTGAAAACGTTATTTGTTATAAATAATTAAAACATATAAAAAGTAAAAACATATCTAAAACAAAATAATTTTAAACAATTAATTAAATAAATTAAAAAAAAAACAATTTTTGATAAATATAGAAAATTATTAAAATGCTAATATAAATATCTGTGCACTTTATTAAAATATGGCAAACATAAATGAGAATTACTTTCACACCGCAATTAAATAACTCGTTTTCAGACTCGCGTTTTTAAAAACAATTTATTTAAAATTAACTAAATACAATGGTTAAATAATGAATCAAAACAAGTATACAATAACAATAATAAATCAGGAATGAATGTTCACAGCCGTGGCTGCACTATATATAACGCACTAATGACTTGGACTATGATGTGTAGATATCTCTTTTATGTCTATATAATTCCTCCCTCCTTAAGCTCGGAAAACAAGGGAGTTGGATTTTTTGAGCCATGTGCCTCTCTTGGTCGACTTCTTGTGATGGAGTTGAGTTTGGATTTGAATACTTTGAAATAAGCTAAAACAGAGATTATTAGTGTAATAAGGATGATGAGAGATGTGTTGGTCCAATTGTGATACGTCGGGGCTTCTTTTAATTCTGGTAGTTCAATATTCTCTGCTACGGTCTGGATATGCTTGATTTTTGCGTCGTCTAATGTTTTTAGTTTTATTGTTGGAACTTGGGTTAAGTTACTTTGAAACTCGAATTTGGGTAAATCGAATACATACTCTTCGTGCATTGTTTCTTCTTGTTCGTAAATTTTGTTGTCGATGGTTATTTTACATTTGTCGATGGTTATGATGGAAGGTTTGTCTATTTCGTATATACCGTTCTTTTCACAATCTGCTTCTATTCTTATGGGATTGATGGGTACGATTACTAGCTGGTTTGAATTAATTGTGGTTATTTCGGTCTTCTTCAAATGGATACTCGTGCTTATACATTTATTCTTGCCAGTTCGGATGAGTTTGCTTAAACAAGGTTGTGTATTTTCTTGTAGGTACTTCTTTGGACAGTAATAGTAGTTTTCGATTTCGGGACATTGTTCAGATGTTGTCCAATTTTCTTCGTTACTGAGAAGCAGGAATGGTTGATCGGGTATAATTGTTAGGTTGTTTAAAGGAATAGGATATATTCGGAAATATTTTAAGGGATTACTAACTATTGGGGTATGAATCTTGAAAATTACCAAGTTCCCATGAATATTCACCTGAGTTGAGAAGAGACTGTAATAATTCATAAAATTTTGAAGTTTTGGTACATTTCGTACCGTATATATTTTGTTTAATTTTAGTATTATTGATTCTAATTGCAAAGGATTAATAATTGAGCTATGAAGAATATTTAGTTTTGCTAGTGATATAGCGGTTTCAATGTTATTGACCAAAATTTGTAGGTCGTGTAGTTGATTTATTAGGTTATCTATTATTATATTTATTGAGAAAGCTTTTTCTACATTTATTAATTCTTTAATTTCTTCTGAAATTATTGTCATTTGTTTGCTTATTATTATTTGATTTTCTTTAATTGTTTCAAATCCTTTTGAGTACGTTTTCGACATTTCTATTAACAAGGTGTGATGCTGAAATAAACTTGAATTTATCTTATTTTGATTGTCATTGAGAGTGGATAAGTAGTTGTTGTAATAATTTTCGTCATCAGTGTCTAAGGTGCCAAAAAGCCATTTGGATACCTTTCCTATTGCGTTAATTAATGCTCGTTTGGTTCTGGGGTTTTGTGGGTATGTTTCTAATTGATTATTTATAGCTTTACTTAGTTTTATGGCATGATCTATTTTGTTTATAATTAATATTGAAAAGTGATTGTTTACTTTAATAGAATTTCTTAAGTTTATTACTTCATTATATATTTGATTACTTATTTCTAATGGTTGGGATAAATTAATATGATAAAGAAATGTATGTTTTGATAGTATCCTTTTTGCTTGTCCAATTTGAACAGGTAGGATGGGATTATTAATTTCTTTTATTTTTAACGTTTGATATCCTTGTAGATAGAGGAGTATCGTCATCGCTAGTATTTTCATGTTGATTGTAGTTATCTGTAACAATACGTTGAGGTTTTATACTTCGCAAGTGATATACTTTATTGTTGGATAATATTTTATTATCTCCAACTAATTTGGGATTTATTAATTTTTGATAAGGTTGATTACATTTTGCTAATCTTTGTTCTGAACCTTTTAACTGATATATGGGACGATTCGTGTCTAATTTTATTTCTGATTGTTTAGATTTATTTGCACGTTCTAAGTTTTGTGTTTGGTTTTTATTTAGTTTATTAAGAATAATATTGTTAAGTAATTTTAGGTTTTTTGAGTGATCATGAATATATTGTGTTATTCTTTCATTCTCATCTCGTTCGAAGGGGTTTTTATAATCTAGTTTGCCTCGCATTATTTGAAAGGGAGTATAGCCTGTAGCACTATGAATACTATTGTTATAAGCTAATATTGCGTAACTCATTAACTGAGAAATAATGATATTTTCTTTTTCTTCTTTAAGTATTCTCAAACTTTCTATGATTGAAGAATGAAATCTTTCTATCGGACTGTTGCTATTTGGGTTGTAGGCGGTTACGTAATGGACATCTATATGATGTAAGAGACAGAGATCTTGAAATATTTTATTCCTAAATTCTGTGCCATTGTCACATGTGATTTTGTTGGGTATTCCGTAGTGACTTATAAAGAATGTTAATTTGTTAACAATTTCCATAGCGTTTATTGAATTTATGGGATAGGCTTGACCGAATTTAGAAAAGCTATCTATAATGGTAAGGAAATTTTGGTTACTAAACTTAAATGTATCGATATATATGTGTTCCATAGGGGAATTGCCAATTGGTGTTGGTTTGAGAATAAGTGAGGTGGGATGTCTTTCGTACTTTGATTTTTGACATAGGTCACAAGTATTGACGTAATTTGTGACATCTTTGTCCATGTCAGGCCAGTAGAAATGTTTTTTGAGTGCTGCAAGATTTTCATTAATGCCTCTGTGGTTTGTTTTCGTTTCGTGGTAAAATTTTAACTTTTCTTTGTTTTTCCGCTTCTTCCGTTATATCCGTTAGAATTTTATTTGAAATGACTAAGGAAAATGCATTATTTTTAAATGAGTTTGTCATAAAACGAATAAAAGGTATTTCGAGGTCTTTGTTTTTAAATAGTAGGCAATAGGTCGTATTGGGTTTTATGATTTCTTTAATTAAACATAGAAACTGTGTTTTCTCAAAATCATTTTTTGGTATTTGCCAATGATATCTATTTTTGTCGAATATTTTTTCGTATGTATATTTTGGTTTCGATATATTTGCAGAAGTTATTATTATTTGATTTTTGTATATATTTATGGCCTTTTCTGTATACGGTATATTTAATATGGGATCTTCTTGACTAGTATGCACCGTTTCTAAATCGTCAGATTTCTCTTCTGTATTTGGTATTGCTATATTTTGAAGAATTTTTATTTTCTTATCTTTTTTGGTATTTTCTTCTATGGATTCTACAATATCTTCTTCTGGTACTGGTAGTTCTTTGTCGATTATTTCGTTAATAAATTCTTGTGTTATGTTTTGGTATGGATTAATATTTATAATATCTTGTATATCGTTGTGATCAAGAGCAGGTTTTAATATAATATCATTCGAATCTAAGTCTCTAAGTTTCGACATTTCGTTTGTTGATTCTTCAAGATCAATAAATTCGTTGTGGTCTAAGTTCATTATAATGGACAATTTGTCGTTATCTTCGGTATCTATGGGATGAATTTCTACTCTGGAGAGAGCATCTGCGTTTGTGTTTAATTTGCCTTTCTTATAAATAATCTGGTAGTCGTATTCCTCTAATTTAAGTTTCCATCTTATTAGTTTGGAATTAGGTTCTTTTAAGGAGAAAAGCCATTGTAAGGGTTTATGGTCACAAATAATGTTGAATTTTGTGCCGTACAAGTATGGTCTGAAATATTTAACAGCATATACTATAGCTAAGAGTTCTTTTTCTATGGTACTGTAGTGACATTCCGCTGGATTCAAAGTCCTAGATGCAAAAGCAACAGGTAAGTCGTTTCCTATTGGTCCTTGAGATAGTACTGCTCCGATTGCGAAATTTGAAGCATCTGTTGTTACATTAAAAGGTTTGCTAAAATCTGGGTATTGTAAGATAGGATCATTCATTAGGATGTTCTTACAAAGTTCAAAACTTTCTATAAATTCAGGAGTGTGTTTGATTTGCATTCCTTTTTTTAAGCATGATGTTAGCGGTTTAGTCAATTTAGCGAAATTTTTTATAAATCTTCGGTAATAGCCTATGAGTCCTAAAAATGATTTAATTTCTTTGGCAGTTTTTGGGATGGGAAATTTTTTTATTGCATTTACCTTTTTCGGATTAGGTTTAATGCCTTCTGGCGTAATGACGTGTCCTAAAAATTCTACATCTTTGCAAAGAATTCTGATTTGTCTAATTGTATTTTTAAACCGGCTTCTCTCAATCTCTTAAAGACTTGTTTTATATTACTTATGTGTTCTTGAAGTGAAGTGGAGAATATTATTATGTCATCCATATATACAAAACAAATTTTATTTAAAATATCTTTGAGTATGTTATCCATTACTCGTTGAAACGTTGCAGGTGCATTTTTAAGGCCAAATGGCATACGAAGATATTCATAGTGGCCATTTTCGACGTTGAAAGCTGTCTTAGGAATAGACTCTTTCTCCATTTCTATCTGTGTAAATCCAGAAGCTAAGTCAATTGTAGTAAAATATTGGCATCTGCCAAGTTTATCTAGTATATCCTGAATGGAAGGTAATGGGTAGCGATCGTCAACAGTTTTTTCATTTATTTTTCTATAGTCTACCACGATTCGCCATTTTTGTCTTCCTGAAGCGTCTAATTTCTTTGGAACAATCCAAATGGGAGAACTCCACGGACTCTGTGATGGTCTGATTATTCCATCTTCTAGCATTTTATTGATTTGTTTTCTTATCTCCTCCTTATGTATGTGGGGGTATCTGTATGATTTTGAATATACTGGAATTTCATCGGTGGTATTAATGCTGTGTTTTACTTGATTTGTGAAGGTCAATTTGTCTTCAGGGTTATGAAAAATATCTTGGTATTCTTCTACTAATAATTTCAGTGCATGTTTTTCTTCAAGATTCAAATGATCTTGTCTAAAATTTTCCAAAGTTATTTTCCGGTCCTTAGTGTTAATTGTATCGTTTATAGTAATGTTCATAATTTCTTCCATTGAAAAGCAATTAAAATTTCTTGTATCAAAATTTTCCGCAAAATTATTTAGAAAGTTGTTATCGATATTAATTAGTTGTGTGTGGAATGTTTTATTAACAAATTCAATTTTTACACGTCCGTTTTCAACATGAACTAAACTTGATGGGATTTTTATTGTTTTTGTTTCATTAACAATGTCGTTAAGAAAGATATCTCCATCTGGTAATGATGTCTGTATATTTTTTATTACAGACGAAAAAGGTGGAATTTCTATCTTTTGACTATTAAAATCTTTTCTATAATTAAGAGGGATCTCTGAGTTTTGATTAAAAAGGATTTGGCGATTTAAATCTAAATTTAAGTGTAATTTTCGAAGGTCTCGTATTCCTAATATACCGTCAAAATAATTATGGAAATCAAATAAGACAAAGTCGAGAGGTTCGGATATGTGAAATTCTTGCAAAAGGGGGATTTTGGCTTTGAATTGGGATTCTCGGGATCCTGCACACGTAATAATCGGAGTTGTGTGTCTTGTGATTTTTTCTGAAAAGTATTTTTCGGCAATGTAGGGTCTTAGGAGAGATGGGTGACAGCCTGTGTCAATTAGTAATTTAATGGGAGTTGGAAAGTTTAATTGAATGTATGGGAGAGAATTGGGAATTGTATTATTTAGATCAATGTGTTGGTTTAATCGTCGGGATTTTCGTGACGATCCTCTTGAAAATTTTTCATTTATGTTTACAGAGTCTGTTTGGGGATTTGGGAGGTGATTATATGCATCACAATATTGGTTATCTTCATTTTCGTCTTCTACTTGATAAAGTTCTTCGAATTGGAAATTTGGAGGGCCTCTCTGAATAAAGGGAAATTTTTGTTTTCCGGAAGAGATTCTAGATGTCGTTGACATTGGTTCCGGTGAGAATGTATTTTTTGGGACATTCCTGGGATCAAATACATTTTTTGGTTTCCCAAAAACTTGTTCGTTTGTAAAATATTTAGTTTGAATAGGTCTAGATTGAATTTTTATCGGTTGGCTTGGAAAATTTTGTTTTGATGTACTTGGTTGATTGAAATGACGATTAGGATTAGATTGGTTGTAATTGGAAAAGGTTTGCCTTGATGTATTAGGCTGATTGAAATGATTATTTTGTTCATGGTGATTTGAATAATTAGAATTAGATGAATAACGTGTGTTATAGCGATGATTAAAGTTTGGATTAAGATTGCGGTGTTGTTGGTTATAACTTATTTGATTATTTGATTTTGAATTTTGAAATTGAGGTTTTCCTTTAAATTTATTTGAAAAGTTTATTGAATCGACTCTTTGGTCATTATAAAATTGTCTATTTAATATGTCGGATGCTTCTATAAACGATTTCGGTTCCTTTATTTCAAGAATCGTTCTAGCTTTCTCATCTACGTTTGCAAGTATAATGTCTATGGAATTTGCTTCATTTTGTTCCATTAATATCGTTTTCCGTTCAGCACTTAAATTCGTTTCTGAATTTATTTTAATTTCCAATCTTGATTTGAGTTGCGATATTCTTGCTAAAAAGTCTATAATATTTTCGTTTTTGTATTTTGTTGTTTGTAGGAATTCTTTATTCAATGTTTGCCTGTCGATTCTGTCGCCGAAGTTATTTCTCAATGTACTTCGAATCAATGGCCAGGTATTTAAATCTGGTCTACACATTACGAAGTTTAATACGTTGTCTTGTAACTTCGAACATAATACATTATATGTAAAATCGTTCAAGGTATTATCCGTTGTCTGTCCATAAGTGCGATAATACTGGTCGCATCTTTGGATAAAGCTTTCCAATTTTAACGGATCCCCATTAAATGTGGGTAAAAAGTCAGCGAGAGCTTTTGCCGCTTGAATTGTGGGTGTGTTATTTAATGCCATTTTGTTTAAGTTACAAATTAAATTATCAATATCACTTTGCATAAAAAATGTTTTTTAAAATTACTCAAATGAAGAAGATTTATTACAATCTCTGACAAATGGTAAAAATAAAATAAAACTGGTAATAATTTTCAAAATATAAAGGAAAATAAGAAGTAAGGAAAATTCTCAGTAACTTACTTGTTTATTGTAGGTTCTCCGGATAAATGGTGGACACCAACGGTTGTACTGCAATTAACTGGAATCTGCTGCAACCTTCAGGTATCCTACTGACTGCGCCAATTAAATAACTCGTTTTCAGACTCGCGTTTTTAAAAACAATTTATTTAAAATTAACTAAATACAATGGTTAAATAATGAATCAAAACAAGTATACAATAACAATAATAAATCAGGAATGAATGTTCACAGCCGTGGCTGCACTATATATAACGCACTAATGACTTGGACTATGATGTGTAGATATCTCTTTTATGTCTATATAATTCCGCATGCAAAAAGTGTTCACATTTTTGTTTTAGTTTTAGCTATTTTTCTTCCCAATTGTACTACACTTTGACACGTTTGACATTGACATAACATTGAACACAATAACGACTTGAATCTCTAACGTCTTCTTTTCTAGAATTGGTGAGATACAATTGACATAGAGGTTTGTGTTGCTTCACTGTACATAATAGAGGCATTTGCAGCAGTATTTAATAATAGTTCAATCGCCAGTATCTTGTATCATTGTATCATGTGACAGTTTTTCTTAGTGGGATGAATATGAAGTTACTTGGTTGCTCATATCAACAGCATATTTCGATTTATTATAATCTAGAACCATTTCTGGTTTTTTTTATTAACTTGACTTTTTCTAATCGTAGAAAATTTATTTAAATGTTTAGTGGATAACATGAGGACATCTCATTTATTCTTTTATTTCAAGACAGTGATTCCATCTTCGTTTTCCTGTGTAATATTTTCTCCAGGATGAAGTTTAGTTTCAACAACTTTTTTTGGCAACTCTCTTCTATTCTTTCTGATTGTTTCAACTAGATGGATATCAGTTTTTAATAGTTCGTATGCTAACTCTAAACTAATGTACCTGTACCAGTTGTCAGTTGCAATTAGATGACGTATTAAGTAAATCTTTACACAAGGATAATTATACAGTGGTTAGCGTATTATTTACTGCATCATTGTTTTTTCACAATATACATTATATTGTGGATATTTTACATCAAAAATTAAAGATCAACAATATTAAGGAAATTAAAACTATAGGAAGAAACCGTGTTAAAGTAATACTCAAATCTATTTTGGATGCAAATTAATTAGTCAGTAATAGTGATTTAAAAGACGATAATTTAAAGGCGTATATTCCCAATCACCGCTTAGAAATCAAAGGGTTGTAACGTTTAAAACGTTACATTTTTGTTCTTATTAATTTCAAAGTACTTTCCACTATTTTCTGCTCATACTATTTTATTTTTTTGGGCCCGCGTAGCGCAAGCGGTAGTGTGCTTGCCTCGCATGCCGGTGGTCGTGAGTTCGAATCCTACCGCCGGCAAGAACAACTAGACATTTTTAAAAATGTCTATAGGCCCCAGGTCGACTCAGCCTGAATAAAATGAGTACCTTGGGTAAAACCAGGGGTAATAATAGGCGGTTGAAGCGTAGCACTGGCCATGTTACCTTCCTTGTATACCGTAGGCCCTATATATAGCAGACTACCCTGCTATACTCCCAAAGCCGCGTGCGGTATAAAACGGGAGACTATTATTATTATACTACAGTAGAACCCCGTTTAACCGAACTAATGGGGGCAGAGATGTTTCGGATAATCAACTTTTTCGGTTAAGCCATGGTTATGGAGTTTGAAATATTTTCTAGCCAAATTAAACAATTTACACACGTTATTTCAATGTAAAAACCTGTATTAAATAAGTTACATGTATATACATACATGTATGTACAATACTGCAGCTGCATTTTAAAACAAAAGTGGAAACAGTATTTAGTTTAATTTAAAATAATCAAACATCGATTTTTGCGTTTTATTTGTACATCGTTTCCGAGCAGCCTTATCTTGCCATCTCTTCATAAGCAACACATCAGCGGGAGTGGCATCAGATGATTGCTCCACAAATCGAAGGGCCACCTACAGTAAAAAAATGTTAGAAAATTGGTAACACCTAAAATTAGAACATTTTAAAAAGTTTGGATGTGCTGAAAATAATCTTACCTTAAGTGCATTGAATGCGTCTTCAGCTGATACTCGGCTGAAGTCACCGTGGGTCGTCTCTGCATTAATGTCGTCTGCATCAGGCGCTGCCTGCTGCTCCGTGACCATATCCACAATTTCTTGGTCGGTAAGCTCAAGTTCAGAATCGTCTGCCTCTAACCAGTTCAAAATTTGGTCTTCTTCAATTTTTTCACAACCTGGCACTTTATTCAGTAGCTCTGAGAGATTATCGAAATCCTCGTCTTCCCATTGATCATTTGAAGTTGAAAGGCCATCGAAGAGTTTGTTCCAGGCTTTTTTTAGTGTGCTAGATTTAACCTTGTCCCACGCCTGAGCACACCAGTACACCACATCTTTCATATTCACGGTTTTCAAGCACTCTGTAAGATCCTTATTTCCGTGTTCACTTTCATGTAAGATGTGTCTCAGGAGGCATCCTCTGTAGTGGCGTTTAAAAGTCTCGATGACGCCCTGGTCCATTGGTTGGATGAGACTGGTGACGTTTGGTGGTAGAAATTGCACTTTAATGTCACCATCTTGTAAATTCCCAGGGTGACATGGGGCATTGTCTACAAGCAATATAGCTTTGAGTGGAAGCTCTTTCTCTGACAAAAATTTTTTTACTTTTGGAACAAACTGTTTGTAGAACCAATCTCCAAACAAATCTGATGTCATCCACGCACTTTTCTGTGCTCGATAAAAAACTGGCATCGCGATAGGAGCAATGTTTTTCAGAGCTCTAGGTCTCTCAGCTTTTCCTATACACATTAGAGGAAGTCTGAATGATCCGGCCGCATTTGCTGTCGTAAGAATTGATATTCTCTGTTTTTGCATTTTGTGCCCTGGTGCGGAAGTTTCTTTAACACAAGCTAACGAAGACTTCGGTAACATTTTAAAATTCAAACCGGTTTCATCGGCATTAAATATTTGGTCGTATGTATAGCCTTCAATGATTTCCTCAAATTCTGACTTGAACACGTCTACTGCATCATGATCAGCTGACATTTTCTCACCACATAAGATCAATTGTCGAATTCCGTACCGGTTCTTAAACCTATCTAGCCATCCACTGCTTGCAACAAAGTTTTTTCCCATCGTCTCCTAAAAGTTGAGCTAACATCTTGGCTTTTTCTTGAAGCACTGGTCCTGATAAAGGCACACCTTTTTCTCTTTGTTGTGTGAACCACAAAAACAAAGCTTCATTGACTTTTTCAAAGTCTGAAGTTTTCATGGTTTTGCGGTTGGGGATTTTAGTTGAATGTTCAGTAAGTTTCTCTTTATTCTTCATCCAGTCACTTACAGTAGAAACACCGACATTGTATTCCGCTGCTATACATCGTAATAAAGCACCGTTTTCAACGCGCCTAACGGCTTCCAGTTTATCGGCTATGTTAATAACGACACGTTTTCTTTTACCGGACATTGTTTTGAAAACTGCCCTAAAACCACCTTATGAGAATCTGTAAAGTTTAACAAATTCAAGGTTCACACTCAACACTAAAAACAACCTAACTGTGTTAAAATAAAACACTGTAAGATTAAATTACTAAAAGCTTAAGAACTGAGGAGAATTTATACTTCCACAAACTCACTCGTTGAATACAATAGCACAACTGAAATGACAATGACGACGTTGCGATGAGTCAAACCGGGTAGGAGGGAGGAGGAGTAACTGCGGAAACACTTGCGAGCCACGCGCGGTTGAGGATCTCTCGAAGTGTGGCCACCCACAGCGCATAGTTTCGGTTTAACAGGGGCGGCGTTAATTAATTTAGCTGCTTTTTTTTTAATTTCGCATCGTTTCGCTTTTTTTTAAATTTCGCAATCGTTTCGGTTAACCCGAGTTTCGGTTGACCGAAGTTCGGTTAAACGGGGTTCTACTGTATTTAATTTTCATTGATAATAAGTTCTTTTTCCTTTGTTTGTATTCCTACATTTTATTTCAATATTTTCCTATTACAAATAAATCCGCTGATTAATTTAAGTCCCCTCGTAGTCCTACCTTCGCTTACTTTATCGTACAAGAAACAGAAACCCCACTCCTAAATAATTTACTTCTATCAATCCGATCCGATTTAATTTCTTTTTAAAATAAACCAGCAAACGAGAAGGTATTATTAAAAAAATAAGTCCTAGTGGTCAGAAACTTCCAACGGTCTGGGTAAGTTAATACTTTGCTCTTTTTACAACAACATATTTTTCTTACTTTAATCAAGAACACTTTTAGTTTTTCGTATAATTTTGTGTACGCTAGTAGTTAAAAACTGCTTACAATTTTTATTTTCTTTTTACCTTTGCTGTAATAATAATAATTCAATATAAATCGTATTTATCGCACAACTTTGTCTTTTTCATTTTTCATTTAATAATTTATCTATTAATTACAATTATTAATTTGTGAGTTTTGGCAACATCAGAGAATTCTGGATCGGTATACAGGTCTCAGAGAGAAGAGCTTTCCGCTTGCCAGAATTCTTCTGTTGTTGGACAAAACTCGTGCCATGACGAATTTTGTAGCGGTTTTTGTTTTTCTAGCCACCTTGGTTTTTATTCAAGAGAATTCACCTTGATTTTTATTCAAGAAAATCCACCTTGATTATGATATAAGAAAATTTACGTTGACATGGATTTTTTGGGTCGAAGAATACGAAAATGGAATTGTTCTTTTTTGAATAAGAAATCCATCTCGATTTTGAAAATCCACATGGCTTTGGATTGGAGAGGGATCCACATGGTTTCGGCTTAGCGGCATGGTTTTTGCAGACATTGTATGGTCCGAGTTGAGAAGAGAACAACAGGAGGATTTCTCATAGAGTAGAGCTAAGTTTCTTTATTTCTTGAGATTTTGTATATAGATGCTCAATTCCCTGTTGTTAGAACCTCAATTTAATTGTTATTACATTTTGATTTATTAAAATATAAATAAATAAAGATATGTGTTAAAGAAATTATTTTATTAATAATTCCCGATTTCTCAAATTAAGTTAGTTTATGCCGAACATCACCCCTGAGGGGTTTCAATGTGCAATGGGTGGGCTAGCCGTTACACAATTGGCGTCCCAACGTACGTAAACTATTTAATTTATTGATTTTGGGTTTTATTAATGGATTTTTCGCACACTTTCTTTATTAAATTTGTTTCCGTAAAATCTATTTCAATTTTTTTGCATTTTTTTTTCTATCAATAAGTAATTTAAATAAAAAAAGGAGAACTCATTTGAGTTATCAGCTTATCAGTTTTTGTGTATATGTGTTTTTTGTGTAAAACAAGGTATTTGTTTGACCATTTATTTAAACGTTTACTTTAGATATTTGAAAAGCGAAGTTTTTTTTTATTATATATATATATATATATATATATATATATATATACATATATATATATACATATATATATATATATATATATATATATATATATATATATATATATAAATAAATCTTATTTTGATATCTACATAAAATAAGAAACTTTTAATACTTACTCACAACGATCCAGATCTAGATGATAAGTTTATAGTAATGGTTAGTTTTCATAATACAAGGCGCGTTCTAAAAGTTTGCATATAAGTTCAACACTATAATTTTATTTAAATAATTTTTTTTGAAACAAGCGTTAAGTAATATGCTTTATGCGTCAATTAAGGCAATCTTTTAGGTGGTTTCCTCTCTTCTTAAATGTTGTTGCAAATTTAATTCACATACATTTCTAGTTCCAATTTAAGGATTTATTTTATATTTTGCTATAATTGTTAGACCTTCTTATATATTATATATTACATTGCAATATTTTCGATCTATTTCAATTTTTGGGTGAGTTAACCTGCTTGCACTACATGCCTAGTAGTTAAACTATTTTTTTTTGAATACCTTTTGCTATTATCTTGTATTCCTATATGCATCTGCGTCTAGTCCGCTTTTTTACGAGTATTATTGCCCTTTGTATTTAATAATTATTTATCAATATGTCTCTTCCGTTTAATCCAAATCATTTAAAGTCGGATGAACTGGCTTATGAAATTCAGACAAGAGATGTTGATGTGCCAACTACAGTTGAAGAAAAAAGGAAAGTTCTTCGTGGACTTTTAACACAGAAAGTTTTTAATCGTAGCTTTTCATCTGCCTCGAATGGCTTGTCATTCGAAGAAGATTTCAAAGGTGCAACAACAACTTTAAAAAAATTGACTACACTTATAAACAATTTCACTGGCACAAAGAACTCATCACCATATAAACAGTTAACGGATAGATTGACACATTTGTCTGGTAGGATTTCCAAATTGAATGCTACTAAGGATGAGGAAATTAAAATTAAGCGAGAAATTAGGAACAACCTCGTCAACTTAGAAGGAGTTTTGGCTGAGAAAATTCAAGTGGACTTACAAGAGGACGCTAACGATGAAATGCTTCCCCAAACCGCTTCTACGCCTATTGCATCAAGATCCTTTGGTACTGTTGTTAAATCCGTCCCGATTTACAAATGGGGAATTAAAAAGTTTTCCGGTCGAGAACAAATTATTCCGTTTTTAGAGCAAATTGAAGCATTGAAAGCCTCAAGAGGATGTACGGACCAGGAGTTATTTCTATCTGCTGGAGACCTTTTTGAAGGCTTTGCGTTTGTTTGGTGGCACAATCATTTTATTAAGAGATCTTTTCACGATTGGTCAGAACTTGTTACAGCCCTTAAAAATACCTATTTGCCTGAAGATTATGAACGTAATTTATGGGATCAAATACGTTCTACCAAGCAAAGTTTTAGGGAACCCGTTACTACTTTTATTTCAAATTTTGAAGCGCTTTTCCACAGGCTTCCAAATAAAGTAGAAGAATTTGAAATGGTTTCGGAAATTAAAAGAGGCCTTCTTCCAGACTACAATAAAGCCTTAGCCGTGCACGAAGTGAGCACAATTGCAGATTTAACAAAATTTTGTAGAAAAATAGAGTCAGCTTTATCTATGTCTACCATAAGGACTCAAAATCATACGTTTCATAAAAGATTTTAGGAGACAAATTCTTTACAAGTGATTTGCTGGAATTGTGGTATTAAAGGACATTCATTCCCGGAGTGTAGATCTGAACGTACCGTATTTTGCCATGGTTGCGGTAGTAAAAATGTCTATAAGAAGAATTGTAGTCGCTGTTCAAAAAACGAGCAATCTGGTGCCAACATCAACCCACCAGCCCCGTCTACGTCGAACACAGAAAAGCCGACAACAGAAGACAAGCACATTCCAGGAAAATCTCTACAAAAAAGGTCACGACAATAAACCGACGACAAATTAATTTGCATAATAGTGATTCCTATTCGTCTTCTAATACAGTATTGCATAACAATGATAATAAAATTGTCTCTTTTTCTAAATTTAATTCAAACAGTAATATAGACAAAAACGTATCTAATTTATTACCTACTTATTCTTCAAAAGTTGACGATTCTGATGATAAGTCTATCATTTCTCTGAGTAATAATTTGACTTCAGATAGTAATTTAACTTTAGTTCCTATTTTGCCTTCTGAGAAACTAACTACTAATCCATTGTTGGACAAGCACGGTTCTGATAATCGTCCATATATATCTATTTCAATAGATGGTGAGGTTATTTCTGCACTTTTGGATTCAGGTAGCAACGTTTCTATCCTGGGTTCATCATCATTGTATTTATTGAAAAAGTGTAAGCTAACTTTAAATTATGATGTTTCTATTTGCTTAACAACAGCTGATGGTAGTCTTCAAAATACTATCGGTTCTGTTGATTTACCTGTATCTATACAGAATATCACACATATATTGAAATTTTTAGAAGTACCTTCTATTTCTCAAAAAATGATTTTAGGTATGGACTTTGTAAGAATTTTTAAACTTAACTTAGATTTTTCCAATTTTACCTTTAATTCTGTCAATTCAATGGAGTTTTCAACATGTGTTGTCAACACTATTAGTGACAAACACAGCCTAACACCTTCTCAATCAGTTCAACTCGATTCCGTGATGAAAATATTTAAAGAAATAGGTCCAGTAGATTCTATTGGTAGAACTCATCTTTACACTCATCACATTGATACAGCAGGCAATAAGCCAGTTAAACAGAGGCAGTATCATTTGTCTCCTGCCATGCAAAAAATTTTAAATGAAGGAGTTGATGAGGATTGTTTTAATGAAGGAGGTGATCCAACCCTTAACTACTCCTACTCCTTGGCTTAGCCCACTGTGGCTTGTTAAAAAAAAAGACGGTACATACCGCACATGTTTTGATGGTCGTAAATTAAACTCTGTTACGATACCAGATAGTTACCCTATGCCACTTGACACTGTAATTTCTAAGGTTTGAGATGCAAAGTATATTTCATCTATTGATCTCCGTCATGCATTTTATCAGATACCTCTAGATGAAGAATCTAGATTAAAGACTACGTTTTCAATTCCTAACAGAGAAGTTTTTTGTTTTAATGTCTTACCGTTCGGGTTAAATAATAGTGCACAAGCTATGAGTCGCTTGATGGACTATGTCATTGGACCAAAACTTGATCCATATGCATTTTATTATATTGATGACATTATAGTTGTTACCCCAGATTTCGACACCCATATAAGAGTACTCAAAGACCTGTCCAGACAATTAAAATCCGCTAATCTTACTATTAATTTTAATAAATGTGAATTCTGTAGACCCTCATTGAAGTTTCTTGGTTTTATAGTTGATAAAGAAGGTTTACGAACCGACCCAGATAAGGTACAGTCAATTCTTGACTATCCTGTGTCGCAAAATACGACACAGATACGTCGTTTAATTGGGTTGATAGGATATTATCGTCGTTTCCTCCGTAATTTCAGTACTGTTAGTAGCCCCATCTCTGATTTGTTGAAAGGAAAGAAAAAAGGACAATATATTACTTGGACCAAAGAGGCAGACGAAGCGTTCGTCAAAATAAAAGAACTTTTGACTAGTGTTCCTGTACTAGCCAGTCCAGACTTTTCTAAAAAATTCTACTTAGCTTGCGATGCTTCCGATCATGGAGTAGGTAGTGTTCTTTTTCAAAAAGACGATGGTTTCGAACATCCCGTCGCTTACTTCAGCAAAACGCTAAATAAATGTCAGCATAAGTACAGTACCACTGAGAAAGAGATGCTTTCAATCTTACTATCCATTGAAAAATTTCGAGGATACATTGAAGGTACTGAGTTCTGTGTTATAGCAGATCATGCTTCCTTACAATGGTTAACTACGATGAAAAATCCATCACCTAGGTTAGCTAGATGGATAATGAAATTATCTTGTCATAAATTTTCGATTATACACCGCAGTGGTTCATTAAATGTAGTGGCAGATTCACTATCTAGAATTCCCAATAACATACCGGAAGTTTGTGTCTTAAACTTGTCTAATTTAAAGCCAGATGTTTTTTATAAGTCAATAATTAAAAAGTGTTCAGAAAATCCAGAATTGTATCCTTCTTTTCGAGTACAGGACAATGTTCTTTATAAGCACGTTTTCCCGAAAACTAAATTTGGTGAATCTTCCACCGAATGGAAGGTTTTTGTTCCTGCACCGAATAGACAAGAAGTCCTTAAGATGTACCATGATGAACCTACAGCTGGTCACTTCGGGTGTCTAAAACACTAGGGAATTTACTATTGGCCAAGAATGAGATCTTCGGTGGTGAAATATGTCTCCAAGTGCAAAATTTGTGCATCCTGCAAGTCATCAAATCTACCTCCAGCTGGTAAAATGGGCAATTATAGAGATATTAATTAACCATTTCACTTTCTTTCCGCTGATTTATTAGGTCCCTACCCTCGGTCTAAAAACGGGAACCGTTATCTTTTAGTCATCACAGATTGGTTTACAAAATTTGTGTTTGTTCATACCATGTCAAGTGCAACATCTAAGGGAATTGTTAGGTTTATAGAAAACCAAATTTTTTTGTTATTTGGAGTGCCTCAGATATTTGCATGCGACAATGGCTCACAATTTATTTCTAAAGAATTTAAAGATCTTATGTCCAGGTATGGGGTGAAAAAAATTTGGTATAACGCAAGGTATTTTCCACAGATTAATCCAACAGAAAGGGTTAATAAAACCATAACTACAGCCATTCGTTCTTATATACACGACAATCACAAAGATTGGGATAAGGAAATTTATAAAATTGCACAGGCAATTCGACTTGCCAAACATGAAGTCACGAAATTTTCTCCGTCAGTCTTAACCTTTGCTAGGAACATTTCTACAAACGGTTCTTTCTTCGGAAAAATAGAAGACAGAGCAGATAATGACATTAATATTAACTGTCATTTGTTTTCTCCCAAACCTCCTGAGGAGCTATCACCTTTGTTTTCTGAAGTGCAAAAGAGGTTGCGTCACTCACATGCAATTAACTCTAAGCGTTACAACTTGCGTAAACGCACACTACATTTCAATGTAGGGGATAAGGTCTGGAAGAGAAATTTTGTACTTTCCAAGGCTGTCGACAACTTTTCAGCTAAACTAGCACCTAAATTTATACCCTGTGTTGCCCATAAGGTAATTTTACCCTTAGTTTATTCCTTGAAAGATCTGGATGGCAACACCCTAGGAGATTTCCATATTAGAGATATCAAGTTAGATGTTACTGACCTTTCTGAAGATGAGTCCTCAAAATAATCATTGTTTTGTTGCTTTACTTCGTCTATGATCTTTTGTACACTACATTATAGTGGATTATCTTTTGTTAGAAGAAAAAAAAAATAAAATCAATTTATTACACCTTTTTATCTAGTGTAAATTTATGGCGTTTTGGAGTAATTTTTGCTAGCTTTTAATAAAACTATGCACCCTTTGGTCGAATTTTTTCCGTATGGTTCCTGCATTAGGCAGTTTTCTAATTTGTGCGTAATCATCGTTTCCATTTTAACAGAAAAACTATGGCAGTTTATCTTCTATTTATATTTGTATTTGTATGTGTTGTATAACTTTGGATTAGAGGAACAGAAAATGTCAATGTAGTAGGTTTCCTCCTATTTAAACTATATTCAAAATCATATTCGGAATATTAACGATCAATTTCAAGATCTAATAAATAAGACGTAGATAGCTGAATATGTCTATAATAATGTTAAGAATTATACACCGGATTTAACAACTCTCATTAAAATGTCGTAGATCTCATGCTCACTTTACAGACTCAAACGTTAAATACCAAATCACACGACTACGCAAAAGACTAGACAAACTATTAGAACTTGAAACATCTGATCCCATAGTGAGTCATGTTCTCAACTAAATAATACTTACTATAATAACTCGCGTTAATTTACTTACTGACTATTTACTTATTACTCTGCGTATAGAGTAGATTATAAACATGAAATGTAGCAAAAAAATAAATAATAAATTATTTTTAATAGTATATTACAATGCTACATTTAACCATGCTACAGCTTTTTCTCTCAAAATATGTACCAGATTTTATTTCTTTACAAGAAACTCACTTTAAAATTAACTCAACACACAACCTGAAAGGTTTCACTGTATTTTGCACCAATCGACCCAATCAGAACTATACCAGTCGAGGAGTAGCTCTATGTATAAAGTTATGTATAAACCTTATAACTAATATCGAAGCAGTAGCCGTAACTGGCCCCACTAAAGTTCAATATTTGTAGCATTTATGTTTCACCAGACAAAACCCGAACTACTTAATCGATGAAACTCGATGAAACTATTCATTGTTCACTTACAATTTACTTTATTTAAATACAAATATATTACATTCTTGAGGTTTAACTGGTTTAGTTTTAAAAAAATCTGAATTTAAAGTGAAACACCATTTTCTGAATTTCTCAAAAATTCCCCTTTTTTGATATAAAAGAAATTCTAGAATACAAAAAAAAACAGTTTTTATTTAGATTTTAATTTTTTTTATTTATTTAGATCAAAAATTTAATGAAATACGATTGTTTAAAGGTTGTATTCGCAATCGTTTAGCACCATCTTCAAGGTCTTAACACAATAACTGTTTTTTGTATTCTTTTCTAATTTTTTTGTGTATATCATTAGTTGTTGCGTTATTTTGAAAAAAAAAATGGGATTTTTGAGACATTCCGAAAATGGTGTCTTCACTCTAAACTCGGATTATTTTAAAACTAAACCTCATAAACTAGTTAAATTTTCAGAATGTAATGTATTTGTAAATAAATGAAGTAAATTGTAAATTAACAACGAATAGATTCAACCAGGGTGGTTTTGGCAGGAGTGACTTTGTTACTTTCTGCGTCACAAAAAATATAAACAGACTTTAGTTTAGTTATAACTTACTTTAATTTTCAAGCAATTCACTTTTACCGTGGGTCATTTTATAAATTTATTTAGTTTTTCATGGAAAGCTTACCGTTTTCCGGTTATTTAACTTCATATGTTTAGATTTTTTTATTCGATTAATAAAAGTCTACTTTCAAACAGTCATAACTTTGTACTGTAAACATAGCAGGAAAATAAAGAACAAAAATAAGGGGTAGTAGCCTAGAAAAGAGTAATAATTGTTTCAATAATTATTATATATTCCAAATTGAATAAGGAACAAATAACTCGAACTTGTTTAAGTGTATTACACGAGTTCAATATCAGGTCGCAACAATTGTTAAAAAAAAACACGTTTAAAACAGAGATCTTTGTTGAAAAATAATACCGCTGCCTGACCCGGTTTAAGCACGAGTACTGAGTTAGCAAAAGCTCGACCTCGCTAATTGAGAATACGGGTTCATTAAAAACGAAAGACATCCCCAGACAATGGCTGCAATCAACCTTTGTAGCAATTCCCAAAAAACCAAGTTCAACAACTTGCTCAGACCACAGAACAATAGCTTTAATGAATCACACACTGTAAACATTTTTGAAAATAATTAACAGCAGAATTGTTAAAACTCTTGAATATGAGATTAGTGACACACAATTTGGCTTTAGAAATGGTATGAGTACAAGAGATGCTTTGTTCGGCTTGAATGTGCTGGCTCAGAGATGCATGGACATGAATCAGGATATGTACTTATGTTTTGTAGACTTTGAAAAGGCATTTGATAAAGTTCAACATAAAAAGCTTGTAGATATATTAAAAAGCAAAAATATTGACAGTCGTGATCTAAAAATTATATCTAATTTATATTGGAATCAAACTGCCAAGGTAAGAGTTGACAGCCAGTACACCGAAAATATCAAAATACAGAGAGGAGTCCGCCAGGGTTGCGTGCTGTCCCCACTACTTTTCAATGTCTACAGTGAAGCGGTATTTCAAGAAGCGCTCTCAGACTCAATAGAAGGTATATCTATCAATGGAGAAGTATTGAATAACTTACGTTTTGCAGACGATACAGTGATAATTACGGATAACAACAATGATTTACAGAACCTAATGCAACGCCTTAATGAACGCTGTCATGAGTACGGACTGAAGATAAATTTAAAGAAAACTAAATGCATGATTATGACTAAATCTGCACATGCAAATATCCAATTGACTATTAAAGATACTGCAATTGAGAACGTTAATAACTATAAATATTTAGGAACATGGATAACATCAGATGTAGACCAAACCAAAGAAATTAAGACACGTATTGAAATAGCACGTACATCATTTATTAAACTTAAAAAGTTTCTTTGTTGTCGGGATATAAGGTTAGAACTACGCCTGAGAATGCTTCGATGTTACGTGTTCTCTACTCTTCTTTATGGTCTGGAAGCTTGGACACTAAAACAAGTTCATCTGAATAAGCTGGCCGCCTTTAAATTTTGGTGTTACAGAAGAATTCTACGAATATCATGGATTCAAAGAATGTCAAACATGGAAGTAACTAGAAGGATAGGAAATGAGGCGGAAATAATATTAACTATTAAAAAACGAAAACTTGAGTACTTGGGACATGTGATAAGAGGGCAAAAATACGCATTATTACAACTTATTATGCAGGGCAAAATCCGAGGAAAGCGAAATGTGGGAAGACGAAGAATATCCTGGCTTAAGAACTTAAGGGAATGGTTTGAATGCAGTAGTGCAGAACTTTTTAGAGCGGCAGTCAACAGAGTCCGCATAGCCATGATTATTTCCAACCTTCGATAGAAGATGGAACTTAGAGAAGAAGAAAAACGAAAGAAGTGGGCCAGGGAGCCAGTAAGAGCGGGACAGCCGAGAGGGCTCCACGCCAGAAGCACGGGCGATCGGGCATTATTCAGTCCAGTGAGCGCGCTATTGTAATTCGACGGGGATAGTACCGTATAAGTGCCGGTATCTGGTGTTTCGAAAATTCGTGATAGCGCGCGGTACCTCAACAAACTGATCCTGAATTCCAGTAGGCCTGAAGGGCGTATTCATTAGCTAGTGCCTCAATACGCGAAGGTAACTAAATCTATATACTAACCCAAGGAATATATAAAAACGTTAGACCCTTTAATTTCTTGCTAAGGTCTCTTCTCGTCTCCCTTCGCGCCTGCACAAATCATTATTGGTTATAACTGACAGCTTGTTAACTTAATTATCTGTATGCAGTCTATTTAATACACTGTAGACTCGAAATTTGGTTTTATTGCTCCTTCCCGACCGTTACAGGCAGAGACTAGAAGAGTACACAGTTTCAGCTTATGCATTTCTTCTGCTTTTAAAGTAAGGTCATGGACTCAACTCTTTACAGGACTTGAGACCTAGAAGTCCTTAATCCTTTTTTTCCAGATCTCCCTACCCTCCTGAACCCGCTAGGTCGAACCAGCCAGTTCAGACTAGTGGGACCAGTAAGCCTTGCCTCCGCTCGCAGGGATAAGTATCCCCTAAGAATTGTAGATGCACCCAAGGATTTGAGACAGGCGTCTCTTTAGACAATGACGACAGCGGCATTTATTTGAATGGTGACAGTAGGGTTCCCGCGAATATTATAATCGGTTCGCCAATTATTACAAGTTTGTTAACATTAATGGTACGGTAATAATAAAAAAATCTCTTTGTTTTATAAGCTTTATTTAATATTCCCGATAAAATCTAAATTTTCAAGTTATTCGCGAAAAACCTTCAAAAAATGCTTTTTTTTGAGGTGTATTTGTAAAAGTTTAGTAATGAATAACTCAAAAAATATTGAATTCATGAAAAAGTTTTGAAGAACATTATTGGCAAAATCGGATGACAAAGCAAACTTATGTAGACCCATACGTTTATCATCACGTCTATTTAAAAAAGTACTGTAGAGAATAAAAATGAGTAAATTGGAGGTAATCATAAAGAATAGGTTTGAAAGGCTGGATTGGTTGGAAAAGGAAAACATTCCACCCGTTTTACAATATGACTTCAGAAAATATAGATTATGTAGCGATAAGACTACCAAAGAGAATTGAAATACTATTATAAAAATAATACATCAATCAAATATGGGAGGTTATTGTCTCTGCTTCGCCTAGCTCAGTATCTCAAGTGTAAGTTCGTCTTGTCTTAAACTAGAAATTAAACCATGAATCCTTAACTGATAGCAAATAAAACAATTAATAACTAAATTAACTAATCATATTTATTTAAAATAGTAAACAATCAACCCTGCCAATGCTTTACAATGAATTCAATGTGGATGATACTTATGGCATCGATGGCATCAATGGACTGCTTGCTACTAATTATCTGCGGCCTCCCAGTTAGGTAATTAGGCCCTTTTGACAGTTGTAGTTAGGTCCATATTAAATTCTGAAATTTCCCATATCAGATAGTTTTCTATACAGCCAATAAATCCAAGAGAATTCTGCAGACCATAAAATGAGGCTTACAACAATCTTAGACTTATTTTATAAATTTTAATTACAGACAGAAACATATCCCACTATGTCAGAAAAGCTGATTGACAGAAAGTAAGTGGGAGATTGAAATGAAGTTAGCACAGATGTCATAGGATGTATGCCTGTGATGGAATTAGCTTTTCTGTCAACATAGAGCAGAATATTTAGTCTACCGGATAGAAAGAGACATAATAAATATTTATTCTACCGGAAAGAAAGAGAAAGAAAAGAAAGACACAGAACGCCAACTACTTTTTGAAGAAAAAAATAGTAAAAACGAATCTGGAGAAAAAGGAATTAATAAATTAATAAAGAAATTAAAATAAATAATTATTTAAATATAAATTATAAAGATGTGACGATTATAACGTTACAATCATCACGTTTACTTAGGATTTACTCTAAAACACAATACTTTAGCCACATTTTTGGATATATTATATATTCAGGGATTCTACAGTATTCACTGCCTTCCCTCGCTCAACCGTTTCCACATCTCTCTGTTGTTCCGTATAACTTGTTGAATATAACTACGGTTCTATAAAATACCAAATAGAAGCTTTGCTAGTACAATAAATCGCATACGTAGTGCACTTTGCACTAACGCCGCATTATAAGCAAAAAATGAAAATTATAGATAATCCATACTGCAGTTGGGGTAGAATGAAAACATTAGTAAATATTTTACTTAATATAAAGTGTCCAATACACAACATAAAAATTAATAAACCATATAATGATTTAGTCGAATATCATATAAGTACACTAAAAGTAGTAAGGAGGGTTAACAAAAATAGGGAATTGCTAAAAACTGTTAAATACCCGAAAATTGCTTATCTGGGACATATAGTGAGAGAAAATCGATCGAGAAATCCAGAACATAATATGGACTATAAACACTAAGCAAAACCAAGCTAATGATCATCAACAAGGTAAACATAACTCGAGCAAATCTGTATGTGAACCAAATGAGAATTATACGTGTCTCACAGTACAATTAGGTACTTAAGAACTATAATCAATAAGTCGTAGGACAATACCCAAGATAATTACGGCTCTGTCCTTGGTTTAGCAAACCACATTTAGGTTAGCTCCGATAATATCGTTTAAATCTAATAGATTAAAGTGATCAAAAATAGTTAAAAGTGTTTACTACAAAAATCTACCGTGCTTTTCATCGATTGGTCTACCATCGCAGTGAGTAAAATTAATATTCTCAATAATACATAATTACAACATATTCTAAAAGTCGACAAAATTATCACAAAGGCCGTTTCAACCGGTTTCAGAGCGGGTTTTATTCAAAACTCTGCTGATAATACAGAGCCGGATTGGCACGGGTAAAAAATTGACTATGATAAATAAATTTAAAGACAAAAATTATTAACCAAACATGAATCCAAAAGAGAATAATCCTTCAAAAAACACCACACCGTCTACATACTCAAACATACTAACTTTATTCAAATATCCGGCAAAAGACCAAGCTATTGTACTATCTGCCATAGAAGGAATTAAAATTCATGATTATATAGTTGCCATTGAATCACTTGTCCTTCCAAAGAACATAGTTTTTGCATCGAAAATTGCAAACAACCGCATTTGCATTTATTTATCTTCTAAAAGAATAGTAGACCAACTCATTGTTTCACACAAATACGTCAAAATCAGCAACGTGCAAGTAGAAGTCCGCAGATTAATAACTGCAGCATTAAGATTAGTCATCTCGAATGTTTGTCCAACCATTCCAAACGAAGTAATAGAAGAAGAACTCAAGAAAATGGGAATTATAGCCATATCAAAAATGACATTTCTTCGAGTGGGTATATCTGAGACAGAATATAACCATGTTCTAAGTTTTCGGCGGCAAATCTACATCAATCCATTAGAAAACTTATCCATAACAGACTCTTTTAACATTTCTTTTGATTCCACAACATATCGAATATACCTTTCTATAGACGAACTTAATTGTTCTAAATGTCGAACAATAGGACACCGAGAAGTTGACTGCATTCAAACAACGGATTCGCCCAGTGAACAAATGGAAACAGAACTACCTGAAAATCCTAATTCAAATATCCAAACCAATATAGAGCTAACTGAAACCACCAATAAAACTCCATCTGAAGTCAACATTCCCTATAACCCTCCAGCTCCTACCCTATCTATAACTAGCAACGATAACCCATCTTTAAATAAAGATAAGGCCAAAAGACAATTATCAAATTCTCCAGATGTTTCTGATATTCCCACATCACAAGACGTCTTCTCTGTTCCCAAAACATCTAAACCAAAAAAAAGGGCCAAGTCGACTGAAAATACATTTGCTGTCCTCGATCCTATTAAAAACTTAATAGAACAAAAAAATCCGCCCCTTCCTATAGGTTATTCAGAAATATGCCTATTTTTAGAAAATGCCACTAACTCTAAAAACCCTGAACTTATAGCAAAGAATACACCAATGAAATATCCGAAATTATTGACATTCTTACTTTTATCACGCAAATATTCAAAATCCCTCTTTAAAAAGAACAGTTACAACTATTAAGAAAAAATTATCCTCAAATTATTATTCATCTACAGAAGAGTCTGACAACGACACAATTAGTCAGGATAAATAATGTCTGATACATTTTTAATTCAATGGAACCTAAACGGATTCTACACCCACCATGAGCAATTAAAACTTCTTATAAACGATTTCTCCCCATTGTAATTTGTCTGGAAGAATCTCACTTTAAAAACAATTCTGTAACACTTAGAAATTATGTGCCATTTCTGAAAAACAGAAATGGAATGCATGCTAGTGGTGAAGTAGCTACTTTCATTCGAAATGACACTGAAGCAAAAATCATTCCACTTATTACAAACCTGAAAGCTGTGGCTGTGTCAATTACCTACAGTAAAAACATCAATGTTTGTAGTATATACTTACCGCATCCTAACCAAGACGACATAAATGAACTAACAGAACTCATAGAAAAATTACCCCATCCCAAAGTAATTCTAGGCGATTTTAACTGCCATCACCCAGCGTGGGGTAGCCAAAAAAATCGATAAATGTGGCAACTTTCTACACAGTCTGATAAATAAATCAAATTTAATCTTATTCAACACTGGAAAGCCAACAAGATTCAATTCATATAACGGATCATTCTCTGCAATTGACCTGACTCTGTGTAGTCCATCACTAGCACACATGTTTCAATGGAACACAGCAAAAACTCTGCACGACAGTGACCACTTCCCCTTACTTATTTCAATCGAGACAAACCAACCTCTTAATCCGAATGTATATCAAAGATGGAAAATAAAATCAGCAAACTGGGAACTTTTTCAAAAAGACTTGGGAAAACGAGATGGAAAATTATGAGATATCAAATGACATTCAGAAAACCGTCACGGACTTTACCAACATTATCTTAAATTGTGCATCTACATCTGTAGGAAAAACTAAACCGTGTAAAAGGTAACCGGTACCTTGGTGGAATCAAGAAATCTCTCAGGCCTTGGCTGCTAGCAAGCACGCCTTTAATGTTTTTAAGAGACGCAAAACAGGGGAAACCTAATAAAATTTAAGAGATGGAGAGCCAGCACACGATTCTTAATAAAAAAGAGTAAGAAGGAGACCTGGATTGAATATGTTAGAAGCATTAACACATCCACACAGCAAATATAATCTGGAACAAAATAAAGAAAATAAAAGGATCAAGTTTACCTTACTCAATAAATGCACTTTCATATAACAACCAAATCATCTCTTGTAGAAACGAAATTCCTGAAATTCTAGTAGACGTATTTTAAAAAAACTCTAGCCATTCTGTACTAGATCCGATCTTTTCTACACACAAGACTACCACAGAATTTGTAGATATCAAAATTCGCAACCAAATCTTTCCATAAATGTACCCATAACTTTGCAAGAATTAGATTTTTCTCTTTTAAACTTAAAAACCACATCTCCAGGTCCTGATGATATTCCATCGATATTTTTAAAAAATCTATCCCAAAAATACAAAAAGATACTTGACATCTTTAATCACATCTTTTTAAATCATTACTTTCCTGATAATTGGACCAAAGCTATTATAATCCCAATTTATAAACAACACAATCCAAAAGATTGTCCCACATCTTACCGTCCTATTTCTCTCACCTGTAGCATGTGTAAACTTCTCGAGAAGATTTTAAATTACAGGCTTACATGGTATCTAGAAAATGAAAATCTCCTGACCACAGTTCAAAGTGGTTTTCGACGAGGAAGATCTGCTAACGACAACTTAGTGGCACTTGAGTCAACCATTCATGATGCATTCTTACTAGATCAGAAAGTTATAGCAGTCTTTTTTGATGTAAATAAAGCTTTCGACACATCATGGAGATACCTCATATTAAATAAACTTGATAGATGGGGAATTCAAGGACATATGCTTGCGTTTATAAAAAACACTTTGAATAAAAGGGAAATACAAGTAAGAGTAAATGGATACACCTCTACCACTAGAATACTCGACAACGGTGTTCCACAAGGTTCTCTTTTAAGCCCAACTTTATTTTTAATTGCATTTAACGATGTAATAAATACAATTAAGCCTCCTATAAAAGCAAACTTATACGCTAATGATTTAGTTGTGTATATTAAATGCGAAAATATTACATCTGGGGCTAAAATACTACAGAACCTTCTATACAAAATCGAAGAATGGTCTTCCAAAACAGGCTTCCTCTTTTCAACTAATAAGACACATTACACAGTTTTCAGCAAACGCAAGAATACCATTCCTGTTTCGTTAATATTTAACGGTCAAAATATATCTCATTCAGAGGAATCGAATTTTTTGGGCCTAACGTTTGATTACAAATTAAACTGGAAAACACACATTACGACTTTACAACTAACTTGTCAAAATAGAATAAACTTGCTGAAAATTCTATCCAATAATATATGGGAAGCTGATTCTAGTATTCTGCTTAACCTCTACAAATCAATTATTCGCAGTAAACTAGACTAAGGTGCAATATGCTACGATACAGCAAATAAAACGTTTCTAAAAAACCTTAACACAATTCAAACAACAGCTCTAAGATTAGCCGTCGGTGCTTTCAGAACCAGTCCTGTAAGCAGCTTACAAGTAATATCAAGAGAACCCCCTCTACATCTAAGACGACATCTACTTAGTTTAAATTATGCAGCAAGAATATCCTCCAATAAAAAGCACCCATTATATTCTGAGATTATTAACGCACCTACATCCAATTTGTATAGAAACAAACAATATAAAGACAAACCCTTTAGGGAAAGAATCAATCAAAAAGGATTCACTTGCAATGAATTCAAATTATCCATAACTACAAAATTAGACTTTCCTCCATGGCTTACCCCCTTACCTATCACCGATTTAACTTTAACACAGTACCCAAAAAATACCACAAATTCTAACCTTATCATTAACGCATTCAAAGAAATTATGGAGAAGTATCCAAATCACCACATAATATACACAGATGCATCAAAAACTGAAAGTGGCATGGAATTAATCAACTTTACCCTAGCCATCCTATTGCACAAAACATAAGAAATAAACTTAATGTACTACACCATATAAATAAAAAGGTTACATTTATCTGGATACCTTCACACATTGGCATTAAAAGCAACGAGGAAGTTGATCAATTGGCATTAAAATCCATCAAAAATGAAAATGTTCCAGAAATTACTAAATATCCCCACACCGACCATAAACGACAGTCCATGAATCATATAATAAATTTATGGCAAGCAACCTGGGATGCAACAGACACTAAGTTGAAAACAATAAAGCCTCGAGTAGACTCTAGTCTACCACAACAAGGAAAAAGAAGAGATTAAGTAATCGTAAATCGTCTTCGAATCGGCCACACAATACTAACACACCAACACCTTCTAAATAAAGAACCAGCTCCAATTTATACCTACTGCTCTACTCAACTCACGGTGAAGCATCTGATAGTCGACTGCCCGCAGTTCCAACCTCAGAGAACATGCCGAGGAATTAGTGGAAACCTGAGAAGTGCGCTTACGACAAATATCTCGGATTTATTGCAGTTTCTAAAAGACATAAACATTTATAATAAACTGTAATTTAACAAACTGTACTACTGTGTATGTCCCCCCACTAATAACCCTTGGTGGTTGTTGTGGGTTTTGTATGTTTAAATAAAAAAAAATACCCAAGATATTAAATGTCGCATCGGAAAGACAAAAAGTGCATTCTTGACTATGAGCGCTGTGTTCAAGACCCATGACCTCACCCTGGAAACAAAAATAAAGCTCTTTATATGTTACGTATACTTAGTGCTTCTATCCGTAGTAGAAAGGTGGACATTGAAGGTGGAAACTCTATCAGAACTTCAGGCTTTTAAGCTATGGTTATACAGAAGGATCCTGAAGATACCATTAACAGACAAAGTGACCAATGAAAAAGTACTACGGAATATGAACACAACCTCGGATTTTTTCAACATCGTAAAGGGCAGTAAGCTGCAGTACTTGGGGCATATAATCAGAAATTAAGGAAGATATGAGCTACTCCAATGCTTTTTTTAGGGTAAAATTAAAGGAAAAAAAGCCCCAAGACGAAGAATATCTTGGCTTGATAACCTAAGAGCATGGTATAGAAAGACCTCAACACAACTATTCCGTATAGTAATCAACAAAGTCATAATAGCCAGAATGATCGCCAACATTCGGAACGGACAGTCACGCTAAGAAGAAGAAATCGATATAGGTGACTACAACTGATCATTAAAGGCAAAATAGAAGGCCGAAGAGGTTAATAAACATTCTTGCAGGACAATAATTTTCCATGTGGCAGAAGATCGAGAAGCCTTCACAATGTTGATCGCCAACGTCGGATAATTCTGATATGGCACGTAAAGAAGAAGGTCAGATAAGTCTTCCTATAGACCTAAATTGTATTATTTTTTCAGGAAATATTAAGATATTTTATGTACTTTATGAACACATTATAAACTCAAATTGTAAAATTACTACGAAGAAACAAAAAAGTATGTATAATACATATGTATTGCAGCCCTTAGACAGTCCGTAGCAAAGTAGTTTTCGATTTAATTAGAGAGCTGTATAAGAGTTTACTATGGAACTCTGAGGACCTCACAATTTTGTTTATATAGATTTACTTTTTGAATAGCTAACTTACCAACGTACATTAATTTTATTATGCTCATGTTATAACATAGTGATGATACTCATTTCACAAATCCAATAAAGTCTGGCTAATTGGTTGTAAGACAGGCCATTCACGTTCCGACTTGTGGTCCCACTTAGTAGGACTACTAGTTGGATGTTCGTCTCCACTCACGCTCCGACTTTTTATCCAACTAGCGGTCCAACTTCAGTTCTATAGGTTGTTTTCACGATGGTATACATCGCTTAACCAAAAATTGTATCGAATAAACACTACGCAAAATATAATAATATGATATGTATGTTTAAAAATTAGGTTTCGTTTCTCTAGTTATTTGTCTAAGGCTGAACTAATTAATTTTTTCAACCCTTGATTTTTATGACTTTTTAAGATGTAGGAAAAAATTATAGTTTTTAAAGATTTGTATAGGTATAAAATCTATATTTTATTTGTTTTTAACTGGAGCTGGGATTTATTTTGTTATCTGTGTGTCGTATATTTTTAATAGGAATAATTTTTCGTGCAATTGAAAGTTATTTTCTATTATTTTTTTTGCGAACTAGGGATCTTTTGCTACAACTATGATTTAATTTTCATTGTTTGTTGATAATTCTTCCGTAGCCAATCCGGAGTATCGGACATTTACCTGTATAGGAATGACCGAAATAGATCTACAGTAAGGAAAATGATTTGCCCTAACAAAAAGGTAATTTTCGTGCAATTGAAAGTTTATTTTCTATTAAATATTCGCGAAGTAGAGATCTTTGCGTAAAGTATTTCATAGAAATCTCATACGTAACAGGTGCCGAAAGTCAACTGACTGAGGAAATTTTCGATCCAACCTGTGATCCGACTTCCAACTTCACCATTCACGCTCCGACTTCGTCGCCAGTCGGAAGTCGGATCTTCAAGTCGTCCCACTAGTCGTACCACTAGTTGTCCAACTAATCCAACTAGCCCACTCACGGTCCGATTTCAGATCCAACTGCAGAAGTTGGACCACTAGTCGTACCACAAGTCGGAACGTGAATGGCCAACTGAAGTCATTAATACCAGACAAAAAATATTAACTTTCATTTTATTAGAATACATTTGATTAACAATCTACAATTTTATTAAGTGTTAAAATACATTAGCGTGAATAGTGCATTTGAGATGTTTTATCTTTTTATAATATGCTGTTTAATGTGTGTGTGAAATATTTAATAGAGTTGTATTAGATCATCTTTATTAGCCCTGTTTACACCTTTTTTGTCGAAGCGTTTATCAATGCGTAAAATGAGTAGGATCGTTGAAGAATCTGAAAAGAGAATTATATAAATTAGTTAAAACTTTATTTTATGTTGTAACGTTCCAACGAACATTCATTGGACGTCAATCTATGACGTGCCAACAAATATTCATTGGGTGCCAATTTGTAACCCTTCGAGGCTCAATTTGTAACATCCCAACGTTGAGCTGCTGTTGTCAACCTGTAACCGCAAACCTTAGTTTGCTGCTACAACCTGACTAACATCACTGACAACGTTGGAGTGACAAATCGTTTCCCGTTGGGACCAATTTTTACCGTCATAACCCCTAATGCATCAATTGCTACATTAGACGTTATACGAAACACTCCCTGACTAGCTCACTCAGGACGTGAATATGGCCTACTCTGGAGCAACATACACAAACAAGTAAAAAGAAGAAACAATACACAGTTAAATTAACACATGTTTATTGAAATATAAAAAAAAAACAGAAAAATAAATGTTAAATATCGTATTGAATTTAAATAAAAATTATTCGACTTCTTGCTACAGTGTTACATTAGGTATATGAAAGAACAATTTTTGTCACCAAATCCTAAGTTTTATCCTAGTCTTTTCTGCTCTGGTTGTTAGCAAGCCATGTTGGTAGTTTTGGATTTCCTTGTCTCGGAGTCAACTCTCCTATTGGAATAATGGTTCCATTCTCAGGCCGGTTGGTCTTCTGGATGGTAATAGAATTTGACCCGCACCTGAGAAATGTATCCCGGAGGTTGACTCCAAATCTGGAGACGACACAACAATTGGTTATTCTATTCTTAGAGAAGTCATGAAGAAAAATCGACATTTTTAGAAAATAGAAGTCTTTATATCGACTTTTGTATCGAATGGGAAGGAGAAATGTCGAAAGAATAAAGATGGGACCTCTCGTTCCAAAGTAACGGAAATAGAGATGAAAATAAAATTCCCTCTTTAGAAACTTGAGTAAAAGATAAAAATGATGATTATTAAGAAAATAGGAAAGGTAGATACTAAAATATATATATATAAAGAAGATAGATTTGGACGCCAACTGGTTTTTATACCAAATACCAGTAAAAATGAAAAGAGAATAATGAATCAATTAAGTAACGACATAATTCTGATACAATCTATATCCGAGAAAATATATAGAAAAATAAGAGATACAATGGAGGATATAGAAGAATATGAATTATGACAGAAGATATGGAAATTGGAGAATAGAATTAACGAAATATATTAACATAAGAAAGAAAGCAGGCAATGTAGCAGTTATAACGCTACACACTTCCACCACCCGGTAGAAAAATTTCGAAAGTACCTTGAGAAATTTTTCTCATCACTAAACTCATTATATGTTATGATCATCAAAATAATAATAAAGGTAATCTTTACCAAATAATAAAGTTATGTAGATACCTAGATATAGGTATATTAACTTGTAAGTTTAGATACTATTATTTAAACAAAATAAAGTGAAAATGGTTAACTTGTTATAAGATATAAAAATTAATATACTTATATTAACCTAAGTCAAAAAATAAATGACTATCACCCAACGAATTATAGTATCCGTTAAACTAAAATTTTAACTACATAATTATAAACTATGTATTACAGTATTGTAATACTATATACACTAAATGACTTTAGAGTGAGAACTCTGGGTATTATTTCATCCCCAACGAATTATAGTATTCGTCACACTAAAATTGTAAGGTAAATAATTCTATGCTATATCTTATAGCAATTCCTTACAAGGCTTTAGAGTTAATACTCAGGGAAATATTTTATCCCAACGAATTGTAGTATTCGTCACACTAAAATTGGTCGTAGACCAAGAGGGAGAAAAGCTACGTTAAGGGTTATCCGCAACCTTTGGTACTGTACATCGATTATACACTGGGTCGATTGAAATCATGTTGGTATGAACGCAGTAGCCCATAATCCATGGTTAAACCTCGAAAGCGCTCCTCAGAGACGACAGTCCTGTGTACTATGAACCCCCGACGCCATACCCTAAAGACAACCTTACCATTAAAGGAAGATCCAGTGGTATAAATGTACATCTCCACCATAGTTCGGTCCCATATATATGTAATTACATATATATCATACAACAACAACTAATATGGGGGCGATGTATCTATCATTCATGTAGATAAACATCGTTAGAAAGACATTCTTTCAAGAATGTTAGTTCTTAAGGGAAGCTAATTTTAAGCATAGGTAATTATGATATTAGCAATATCACTAGATATGCATATAATCATTAAGTTATAAAAGATAAGATATCATAATCATCAGTAATGCAGTAGGTATATAAGTCCAAATATTAGTTATCATAATACTAATCTAGATTTTAGTTGCATATATTGCATGAGATAGTATGAGTAGAACATTATAAGCAGTTAAGAAAGATAAGGTAAACGTCAAAATATAAAAGAAAATAAGTAAAAATTTAGTAAGACCAATCTAGACATCTACTAAGTATAAAATTTACACAAGATGAAAAGAAAACTGCGCAAAATTATACTCAGTTGAACTGAAGAAGAAAAATTAGTCATAAATATACTTTGATTTATATCCAAACGTTATGCACCTGTTGGAATAATAAAGTAATCTATACAGAAAAATTGTATAGAGCAAAGTTATACAAGAGGGTATAAAAAACAAAACCTTTTCATTGTCATTTTAAAGAGACACAACCCTACACCAGATTTCTAAATAGTAGTATGCATAAGGTTAAATCTACCTTGCAAATGCAATAAAAAAAAATTTTCATTAAAATATAACACTCAAGAAAAAGAAAATCCATTATAGTTATGCATTGATGAGGGCAATCATTGTGAACTAAATCAGAGAAACTTATTATGACTAAACTTCAATAGACAGTATGGTCTGGAAACAATTACATTGTTTATTAAAGATAAGATAATGAGAATGAATTCTCGGCATATTGCATATGCATATTTATGGACTAAGGCAAGTCAATAAAACAGCAAATTAACATCAAGCTAGTATAAGATAAAGTAATTTTTGTACCAAATAGTATCAAAAATTAAAGGTAGATAAATATCAAGATAATTAAGTAATACAAGTAATTTTGATTGTTAGATAAAGATAAGTATATTCTTCACAATACCTAGTAAGTCAAAGTTCTACACAAAAGACATTAAAGATACTGCATAAAATTTGGCTTACTTATGATAAAGGAAAATACAAAGCAAAGATAAGACAAGTTGTGGTAATATCATATAAAATTGTTATAACACTAAACACTATCCAGGGATCTACACAAAAGAAATAGAACTAGAACTGCATAAATATAGACGTATGTATTTAAAATGTTAAAGACAATTCAAATGCAATCAAAAACTTCAAAGCTTCATAATCTTACACCAGAGGTTTCTATTAAAAGAAGATATATGCATAAGATTACTTTCACTCCAAAAGATAAAGAATTATGCCTAACGCAACACCCCTAATGGGTAAATGGAAAATATTAACGCCCTTGTTAATAGTTTTCCTGCAGTGACCTCAAGTCCCGCGAAGATAAATCATCCTAGGCAATTTTTATGTGCTTGCTCGAACAAATCTCATATTTGAACCCATTTAACGGAAAAACAAGACACTTGAACTAGGTATGAAAATTAGACATAAGTTATTACCGCAATAGTTTTAATAACACTATAAAGGTAATACAAGTAGTTAACTTGCAAAGGTAATAGATAATGTGTTATTAAACGAAGATGAAGAAAAGTAAATAACAATCAAACTTGTGAAAGATAGTAGATAAATTTTCTAGCAAACGAAATATTTTATTGAAAAGTCCATAAATAACGAAGATATTTGTTAACGCAGGTAATAAAAAATATGTATAAGCTTAACAAAAGAGATAAGAAGATAATTTAAAATATATGCAATACAAGATATATTATGTAAGTTTAAATTACACTTAAAGGTAAGATATAATAGTATAACTGCAAGTTTTACTCAAAAGATATATTTTTAATATGCATTACTGATTTTCATCGTCACTAGAATCAGTGACATCTAATTTGATATCCCTGACATGAAAATTTCCAAGATCATTTCCATCTATATCCTTTAAATTGTAGACTAATTTAGACAAAACTTTATTGACAATACAAGGGACAAATTTTGGTGCTAGTTTTGCAGAGAAATCATCGACAGCTTTTGATAGGACAAAATTTTTCTTCCAGACTTTATCACCAACGTGATATTTGACATCACGTCTACGAAGGTTATACCTGCTAGAATTCGTCGCATAAGAGTGACGTATTCTCTTCTGCACTTCTTTGAAAATAGAAGACATATTTTCTAGTGGTCTTGGATCGAAAAGCTTGTTATTAATATTAATGACATTGCTTGCTTTGTCTTCTATTGCACCAAAGAAGGAACCGTCCAAAGGGATATTTCTGGCAAAAGTTAGAAACGAAGGACTAAATTGTGTAACTTCGTGTTTGGCAAGGCGAATAGCCTGGGCAATCTTAAAGATTTCTTTGTCCCAATCTTTATGATTATCATGTATAAAAGAACGAATAGCTGTTACGATAGTTTTGTTAACTCTCTCAGTAGGATTTATTTGAGGAAAATATCTCGCATTATACCAAATTTTTTGTACCTTATATTTATTCATTAAATTTTTGAAATCATTGGAAACGAACTGTTTCCCATTATCAACTGCGAAAATTTGTGGTACCCCAAAGATAAGAAAAACTTGATTTTCAATAAATTTAACAATAGCTGTAGAGGTAGCATTTGCCATTGGATGGACAAAAACAAATTTCGTGAACCAGTCGACAACAACTAAAAGAAAACGATTTCCATTTTTAGATCTAGGATAAGGACCTAATAAGTCAGCAGATAAGAACTGAAATGGAAAATTAATATCCCTGTACTTTCCCATTAAACCAGCAGGAGGTACATTTCCTGGTTTACTAGCAGCACAGATTTTGCACTTACTGATATAGTTTGCGACATAAAGTCTCATTCTAGGCCAGTAATACAATTCCGTGATTCTAGAGAGCGTTTTATATACTCCTAGGTGAGCAGCAGTAGGATCATCATGAAAGAGTTTCAAAATCTCTTTTCTGTGAGGAGACGGAACGAAAATTTTCCATTCTGGGGAAGGATCTGAAAACTTATTCCTTGAAAAGATATGCTTGTAAAGAACATTACCATGAACTTTAAAAGCAGGAAATTGATCTGGATTATTTTGTACTTTTTGTACCATATTATCATACCAAGAATCTGTTTTAAGATTAGATAAATCTAAAAGAGAAATTTCAGGATTTTGTTCAGGTATTCTAGAAAGAGAATCTGCCACAACATTTAAAGAACCACTACGGTGAATGACAGTGAACTTGTGACAGGATAATTTCATTATCCATCTGGCAATTCTAGGAGAAGGGTTTTTCATGGAATATAACCACTGTAAGGATGAGTGATCAGTAATCACAGTGAAGTTTTCACTTCCTTCAATATAGCACCTAAATTTTTCAATAGATAATAAAATAGCCAGCAGTTCTTTCTCAGTAGTAGTGTACTTACGTTGAGCTTTAGAAAGAGTTTTACTAAAGAAAGCTATAGGATGCTCTAAACCATCTTCTTTTTGGAATAATACACCTCCAACACCAGTGTCACTTGCATCACAAGCAAGATAAAAATGCTTGTCAAAGTCTGGACTAGCAAGAACAGGAGCAGATGTTAGTGCCTGTTTAATCTGACTAAAAGCTAAGTTAGCTTCTGGAGTCCAAACAACAGACTGTCCTTTCTTTTTACCCTTGAGTAAATCAGAAATGGGAGTACAAATGGATGCAAAATTATTTAAAAATCGACGGTAATAACCTATCAATCCGATAAGTCTACGAATTTGAGTAGTAGTTTTTGGAACTGGATATTCCAAAATAGCTTCTACTTTAGCTGGGTCAGTTCTTAACCCTTGTTGATCTACAACAAAACCAAGAAATTTAAGAGAAGGTCTACAAAACTGACATTTTTCAAAATTGACTGTAAGATTTGCATCTTTAAGTCTCTTAAACAACATTTTAAGAATTTTGATATGACAATCAAAGTCAGGAGTAACAACAATAATATCATCAAGATAATAGAAAACATAAGGCTCCAGTAAAGGACCTATAACTGAATCCATAACTCTGCACATAGCTTGTGCACTATTATTTAAGCCAAAAGGTAATACATTAAAACAGAACAAACCTCTATTTTGAACTGTAAATGCAGTCTTTAATTTGGATTGATCATCCAAAGGTATCTAATAAAAAGCTTGTTTTAAATCGATCGACGAAATAAATTTAGCATCTCTTACTTTAGATATAATTGAATCTATTAAAGGCATGGGGTAACTATCAGGAACTGTTATCGAATTAAGTTTTCGACCATCAAAACAAACTCTATAGGAACTATCTTTCTTCGGAACCAACCACAAAGGAGACAACCAAGGTGTACTGGTTGTTAATGGTTCGATGACTTTCAACTTAAGCATCTCATCAACTCCTTCGTTGAGAATTTTCTGCATAGCAGGCGAAAGAGGATATTGTCTTTGCCTGATTGGTTTCGCATCACCAGTGTCTATATGGTGAGTATACAAGTGGGTTCTACCAATAGAATCTGTTGGGCCTATTTCCTTAAACAGTTTGACTACCGAATGTAGCTGTGAAAGCTGATAGGTGGATAAATCCTCTGAACTTACTATAGTATTAACAACACAAGTTGACAGTTTAGCTGTACTATACGAAAAATTTGAGAAATCCAAAGAAATTCTAAACAATTTCATAAAATCCATACCTAAAATCATTTTATGTGAGATAGAAGGAACCACTAAAACTTTTAACTTTTGTGTGCTATCAGATAAGGTAACAGGTAAAAACACATAACCTAAGGTATTTTGGACATTACCATCAGCAGTAGTTAGCTGTACTGAAACATCATAGTGAAGATGCAAATTTAGCTTCTTAAGAAGAAATAAAGCTGGAGAGCCAATAATAGAGACATTACTACCAGAGTCTACAAGTGCAGATATTGTTTCACTAAATACAAGAATGTATGCATTATTCAGAGTATATTACGTTGGGCGCCAATTTGTAACGTTCCAACGAACATTCATTGGACGTCAATCTATGACGTGCCAACAAATATTCATTGGGTGCCAATTTGTAACCCTTCGAGGCTCAATTTGTAACATCCCAACGTTGAGCTGCTGTTGTCAACCTGTAACCGCAAACCTTAGTTTGCTGCTACAACCTGACTAACATCACTGACAACGTTGGAGTGACAAATCGTTTCCCGTTGGGACCAATTTTTACCGTCATAACCCCTAATGCATCAATTACAAAATTGCTACATTAGACGTTATACGAAACACTCCCTGACTAGCTCACTCAGGACGTGAATATGGCCTACTCTGGAGCAACATACACAAACAAGTAAAAAGAAGAAACAATACACAGTTAAATTAACACATGTTTATTGAAATATAAAAAAAAACAGAAAAATAAATGTTAAATATCGTATTGAATTTAAATAAAAATTATTCGACTTCTTGCTACAGTGTTACATTAGGTATATGAAAGAACAATTTTTGTCACCAAATCCTAAGTTTTATCCTAGTCTTTTCTGCTCTGGTTGTTAGCAAGCCATGTTGGTAGTTTTGGATTTCCTTGTCTCGGAGTCAACTCTCCTATTGGAATAATGGTTCCATTCTCAGGCCGGTTGGTCTTCTGGATGGTAATAGAATTTGACCCGCACCTGAGAAATGTATCCCGGAGGTTGACTCCAAATCTGGAGACGACACAACAATTGGTTATTCTATTCTTAGAGAAGTCATGAAGAAAATCGACATTTTTAGAAAATAGAAGTCTTTATATCGACTTTTGTATCGAATGGGAAGGAGAAATGTCGAAAGAATAAAGATGGGACCTCTCGTTCCAAAGTAACGGAAATAGAGATGAAAATAAAATTCCCTCTTTAGAAACTTGAGTAAAAGATAAAAATGATGATTATTAAGAAAATAGGAAAGGTAGATACTAAAATATATATATAAAGAAGATAGATTTGGACGCCAACTGGTTTTTATACCAAATACCAGTAAAAATGAAAAGAGAATAATGAATCAATTAAGTAACGACATAATTCTGATACAATCTATATCCGAGAAAATATATAGAAAAATAAGAGATACAATGGAGGATATAGAAGAATATGAATTATGACAGAAGATATGGAAATTGGAGAATAGAATTAACGAAATATATTAACATAAGAAAGAAAGCAGGCAATGTAGCAGTTATAACGCTACAATGTAAAATATTTTTTTACGTTGAGTTTTGTTTTGTCTAGATATTATAATATACCTAATTGTTAAACAAATACATCTTACGAAAAATATTTTCAGAATTATAATAAAAAAATATTTTTTTAGTAAAATAAGTAGAAGAAAATGATTAACATTTCTAATTGAAATAGAAAAAAGTTGTAATATGGTATTATTACAATAGAAAACCATATAATAATTGTAAATGTTTGCTTTTAATTGGAATTTTTGAGTAAGATATATTAGATACTAATACATTATTACTATTCACTAGCGTTTAGCGATACGATTTTTCACTTTTAGTCCAGTTTCGTTATGCAAAAATCATCGTTTTCAGGACAAAATGTTTCGCAGATATCTGAAGACATAGGTGGAAGTTACTAGATGGCAAATAGATGAAAAGTACTCGTATTTTTACCTTGCCTTTTTTTTTAAACAATAATTTAAGCCCATAATTTGATTTTTTGTCTAAGTTAACTCCCTTATATTTTACATAAACCATATTTATATAATTTTTTTTTTTTATATTAAGAATACCTTTATTATCCCGTTTTTAAATTAAAAGTCATAAATAATTTATGGAAATATTTGCAAAAAAGCAGTTTTTTTGCACTAATTTATACATTTTATTATTTTTCTTATTAACAAAACTTGTGCGAAATTTCCCCGCGGTCAATCAAATAGTTTAAAAGCTATTTAATTTATTTATCCCTGAGGCTAAATATTTAAACTATTAAACTTGCTCTAGGAAATTTTATAGGATTCATTAAGACTTAAACTGTCTAAGAAGTTAAATAAATGCAGATTGCGTTTTCAACGAAATTCTTTACAAAATAAACGCTTGAAAAGGGGGTATGTTTTTTACTTATAAACAATTGTAATAACCTATATATTTTTCAAGCTACAGACTTGTACGTACAACCATTATATAGCTGGTAAAAAACTCACATTTAAAAAAAAAACCTTCTATGACCAATACGAACGAAGATAGGGACTATTTTTTTTTAAATAGTTTAGAAGCTATTTTCTTGTGGCATTTTAAAGTAATTACTATTTAAATGGGAATAAGCCACAATTAAAGGTTAAAATATGTTTATTGACGTTTCAATTTCCATTTCGGAAATCTTTCTCAAAATACAAACATTAGTAAATTAAACAAATTTTGTTTTTTTGTTATTTATTGAAAAATTCTTATAACAATTTAATTGTATCTGACTTATTTATATTGACAATTCAGACATACATTATACATTTTAAAGTAGATATCCTAAAAATGATATTGCCAATATTGTTGATTTGCGTTCCTGGGACGACTTTACTTATAAGATAGTTCATTCGATTATATGAAATCAACTTTAACGTGAGAATATCCGTCAGAAAAAATCATAGCGTGTAATTCGTCTTTAAAAAGACAAACACATGCCACGATGACAGTAAAATTCTCCTGTTAGTGATTCCATAGTAAATTATGAGGGAAAAAACAGGAAAAAAACCTCCGGAAAAAAATAATACTATCCCGACATGGTAAGTATTTGGTCGTGCATTTAGTTTACTCTCAATAAACACCAAATTCTTATTTTATATGTTTGTTATTTAAAAAACATAAATGATGTAGCCTCCATATGTTACTGACTTACTAATACTGGTATTTTCTTTTTAATAACTTCCTCTTTCAATATGGGTAACCAGATCTTACTACATTCTGCCGAGGAATCTGCGACACAATTGGTCTCATTTAGCATAATTAGAGCAGTTTCTTTGATTTATCTCTTTTTACCACCCGTTTCGTATTTTAACGTATTTTAACCTTTAATTGTGCTTATTCCCATTTAAATAGTAATTATTTTTAAAAAAAAATCATATCTCTATTGTTTATAAACATTAAGAATTAAAATTTGCACAAATTTTGAATAAAAATCTAAACTTTATATTGAAACTTATCTTATCTTAACTTAGCTTTAGAATTGAAACAGGTAGGAAAAATTTACATTATCTCGGCTTCCATTGCTGCTAGAAGCATCTTTTTTATAATCTGGGGTAGCTCGTAGAAATATGAGTAATTACATAGTTTTCACTGGCCGGGAAATATGGGAAACCTCGGAAAAATTTAGTCCAGTTGAAATTCACCGTAAAAACTTACTTTTTTTAATTTGGCTGGAATAGTCTGTCGCAGTATTATTAATGATGACATAATTTTCGGAATTAATTGCGAAATCTCGGAAAAACTTGGAAAATCTCGGAAAATCAACATTTTATTTTGTTAATAAAAAAATTTATATATATATATATATATATATATATATATATATATATATATATATATATATATATATATATATATATATATATATATATAAGTGAGGTTCCTACAGCCTCTGCCGTTTCTCGCATTTCGACCGCCATCGTTTTCTGTCCATCCATTCGTCTTCTCTGATGGCTCTATCTCTCATTATGTGCCGTACATTTTCTTCCCAGGCAACTGAAGGCCTTCTCCTTCTTCTTCTTTGTTGTGGTATGTACTTTAAAGCTTTCTTTGGCCATCTATCTTCATTCATTCGTTTCACGTGACCATACCACACTAGTTGTCTCGTTTCAATTCTATCTACACTGGAATAAAAAAATTTATAAAATTTATAAATTAGTGCCAAAAACTGCTTTTTTTGCATTGTTTATCAATTTTAATTTAAAAAACGGTAAAATAAAGATATTCTTGATATAAAAAAATTAAATAAATATTGTTTATGTAAAAATTTAAGGGAAAAAACTTATAGACAAAAAATCAAATTGTGACCATAAATTATTTTTAATAAAACACTAGTAAAAATACGAGAACTTTTTTATCTACTCGTCATCTAGTAACCCCAAAAGCTTCAGATATCAACGAAAAAATTTTCGACCTTTTTTTTAACCACACTGGGCTATTTGGCTTCGTCATATATCGTCATTCTAATTGTAATAGCCCGTATGTGCCAAAAGAGGTTTTTTACTTAGGAGGTTTTTTCTTTTTTTTTTACAGGAAATTATTGGTGCCAATGTACCAGTTTTTTAGATTGCTCAAAAATATAATAGAAACCTGCTAATGAAAGTGTTTTTTTTTAATTATATAATTTTAATGTTTTACAGCAGAAACGGTATATTACAATAAAAAAATATTAAATTTTTAGTTAATACGGATTATTACAAAATAATATCATTAACAATGAAATTAAAATTTTATTAGAAAAATTGAACTAAAAACGGCTATATATGCGTAAGAATTTTTTTTTTAATATTATTAATATTTCCATTCATTACAAAATATTTCAATGGAATTAAAAAGAAACAAAACGTTTATTTAAAAAAAATCAAAAACTGCTCCATAGTCGCTCCGTGCGTGACTGACGCGATACCTACCGTCTTAAGGTCGATTCAGACACATCAGTCACGTCTCGTCACAGTGATTGCGCCGAACCGAACAATCCGTCATACAAAATATTCTTTAATACAAAATGTTGCCGGCATTCACACTCATCAGTTGACAAACAGTTTCCCAGCTGTCAGATAGTTGATAGTTCTGTGATCAAACAGGATCGGTTCGGCGCCGAGATTATGACGGGACTGGTGTGTCTGAATCGACCTAAGGTCGATTCAGACACATCAGTCACGTCACCGTCACGGTACCGAACTGGTCCCGTCTGGTCACAGAAATATTCGTGCGTCTATTCGCACACACCCGAAATGTATCAGTCTTCGGCAACCAATCATGGAAAGTTTCTCGGATGACGAATTAGCGATAATTGCTATATGTTTGGACGAGGAAGAAGAAGAAACAAAAGCAAAAAGACGGAAATGGATCCATAACGCATGGAAAAAAAGGGATATCGAAGGTGAATACGTGACACTCTATAAAGAACTGACTCATGATGATGTAAAATTCCATCAATATTTTAGAATGTCGTAAAATTGCTTTAACGTATTGTTTTCAAAAATTTCACAAGAATTGAAAAAAAAAGACACACACTGGAGAAGAGCTATTTCACCAAGGCAGCGTCTTGCAGTTTGTTTAAGGTACGTACGAAATAAATAAATTTATGAGATATTATGTTTTTCTAATTTTAAAACGTGATTTTCAAAAACGTTTTACTTTTTCTAATCAATATTCTGGATCCACATTATACGATTAAAGAAAAACGCTTAAATCTTTATTTAATAACTAAAAATATACACAAGTTTTATAAGAACTAAAACATTTCTCAAATAGTATAACCCTTATACATAAAATATACACGTTTATACATAGAATACATATTTTATTGAAAGCTGCTAAAGTAGTCCTGCAAATCTTAAATATTAGAAGAGCTTGTAGTATCATCATCATCCATAGTTTGTATTGGCGGTGGAGATTGCAATTGGATATAAATAGGTGATTGTATCGGTGAATTGGTTGTTGATGTATTAGCGTATTGGTAACTGGATACAGGCGATACTATTGGAAGTGCTGTTGTACTACTTGATTCTTGCTGATTATTATTATTATAGGTTTGTTCTTGAAGAGACTTTAGCTCATATTTCTGTACAACCGAAAACATTTCTGATTTCGCAAAATGAAAATTTAAAGCCGAAAGCGACTTTAGGGCTGGTGTTATGCCAGCTAGGAAGGCGTCAACTGCATCTGGTGGTGCCGTAAGTTGCTCCCCACGTTTGTTAATTAAATACTCCATGAGTTTTGCTGAAGCAGAAGGCTGAGAATAGGTAATTTTTCTTTTACTTCTACTCTTTTTTGATGTAGTAGTGTGTTTTTGTATTGGTAGTATTTCAGTCCCTAAATTGAAGCAGACGAATCTTCTCTTTGACTCTTGGTTGCTTCTATTATTTCATTTCGTTCATCATTTGTCCCTTGGCTTGGGGCAGAAACATTTTGTTCCTTCTCATCGCCAGAATTACTTTTTTCATCTTCAGACAATATTTTTTCAGACTCTTGTTGAGTATTATCAATATCCTTAATGTTAGTTATCGTTTCTCTTTCATTAAAATGTTTTTTCAAGAAACTTAGTTGATCAGCGTATTTGTACCTCTTTGTTACTTTGCCACTCTGTCCACTTTTTGTGATGTTTCTTTTTAAACACTTTCTAAATGTGTCTCTAATATTTGCCCATCTAGTCTTACACAGTTGACCTACAAAAATGTAATTTGTTAAAAGACAGATAACATAAAAATGGTTTGATAATAGAATAAAAGTTTTACATAAAAAATAGTACTACAGTTCTTTTCTTTTTAGGTATTTGGCAACTGGGGACTCTTTCTTGACGATCTCTTTTAGTTTCCGCTTAGGACATAGTACAGTGCAAGAAATTGTACATGATACATGTAAAGTTATATGCAACAGTTTAATAGCGAAAACACTACCAGAACCTACTGAAAAGAGGTGGAGAGTCATTGCTGAAGATTTCTACACAAACTGGAACTTCCCCAACTGTGTGGGAGCCTTGGATGGCAAACATATTACTACTCAAGCACCTCCAAACACAGGATCACTTTATTATAATTACAAGAAATCATTTTCAATTGTTTTGTTAGCTCTTGTAGACGCCAATTATAATTTTTTGGTTGTTGACGTCGGAGAATATGGTAAGAACAGTGATGGCGGAATTTTCGCAAATTCTTCATTGGGCAAAAGACTTCGACAAGGAACATTACAACTACCACAAAATACAACTCTACCGAATACACAAGTTGAAGCCCCATATGTAATAGTAGGAGACGAAGCATTCCC